>JABSTQ010004783.1:0-22184 GCA_013358835.2 Ixodes persulcatus
CCCCTCCACCCCACCCCCAACCCCCCCCCCACAGGAAATTCCTGCGTCCCGCCCTGGTCACCGCAATATCCGTGGTTCGAATGCCGAGTGCCCATGTTTCTCCTTGAACTCATTGCCATCCGGCATTCGAAGCACGGATCTAGCGGTGCTTTTGTATGACGTAGACACCTTTTCAAGAAACACTCGACCCAAGGGGCAGCAAACCGCTTTCGAGCCCAGTCACTGGGTTTGAGGCTAGACTAGGGGCTCCACCCGAGAGTTTGTCACACCGTCGTACAATAAAAGTTATTCACTCACTCACTCACTCTCACCGGCGTCCCTGTTAACCCTAACTGAGTGGACTGTGATTTCAAAAGGCGCAGCCTGCGTAGGCGCAGTTTCAAACACTGCTGGCGGCTAAATTATCGTCTTTTCCCGCTGTATGTTGTGTTTCATGGTGCATGTATTTTCCCGAGTACATTGAGAAAGCATTGTGCCACATTTGAAAGAAAAAAAAGGCAAAAAAAAAATGTTAACTATTTTTGTTGGGTGCGCGCGTGACAGAAACAATGCGACTGGATTGTTAGTCGGTGTTTTTTTGTATTTTTTATGATAAGTTTTGACGGCGCCGCCCGATTAGCCACGTGTCAGACGACAAAGCGCTTAGCTGTCGGAAATAATTTACAACAGAAGATAGCCGAAAGACATGCTTTTTTTTTTTTGTTTTTTACCGATCGACAGGACACGGATATACAATTTAGCAAGTGTAAACATTCGAACAATATATTTTACGTACCACACGATGCAACGTTAACTGAAGAGAATTTATTTGAGAAAGATCTCAAATAACACAGTTACATTTTGACGATCGGACGGAATCCAAGATGACTTCGTTTTGGGGCATGTTTTGGAGATAGCTTCCTTTTTTCACAACAGCACCAAGGCAAAGGAACGAACGTGACTGACCCGTTTCCTACCCCAACCCGGACAACTATGTTTTTAGTTGACTGAGGATTCTATGCGGATTACCCCTGGGAGGGGGGAGAACAATTGTCATTGTTTGCAAAACCGCGTCGAAGGCCGTTCGATGTCCTTTGCCTCCTTCGTTTCCCGTGAATGTTAGGCAGAAACGCTTGAATGGCAGTCACTCACAAGCCCTTCATCCCTGCAAAGGCGAAATAAAAAAGCAGCCCGGCGGAAAAAAAAAAAAAAACTTAAAAAGCGCAAAAACTTTTTTTTTTCGGTTCAGATTTTTTTTTTTCGACATTGTTTTGAGGCGATGAAGATAATAAAAAATTAAAGACTTTGTGCTTGTCAGCGGCTTTTTGAAGTGAGACGGAGTATAAGTGCTTTGTTTTCACGAGTATTCTCGGAATGAAGATACATTCTAATTCCACGGCGTCGTGCGTGTGTGCTTCCCCCACCACTGCGGGGATTTCTGCCGACAGACACGAACTCGTAATATTCTGGAAACAAGCTTTCAAAATAATAAAATATAAAAAATCAGAATAAAAGTTATTTTTTATGGTGCAGATTATGTCATCTTAGTAAGAAAAAAAAATATTTGTGACATAAAATGCTCTTGTAAATTAGTCGTCTTGAATTATGAACTCTGTAGAGGCAAGCTTGCGAAAGGCAAACGAGTTAGCAAAGTTAAGACAGTCCACGGCCTCCCGAAATTCCCGATAGTCCCAAAATCAGGAAAACGATATTCCCTGTAAGTATCATTTACTCGAATCACCTGATAATAGGAAGTATACCCTTCCGCCAACTCCGATAACCATACCCGATAACGCTCCGAATACCCGAAGGCGCTGGCGCAGTACCGGGGTATCATTGGCGAAGTTATCGAGTTTTAAGGAACCGTTTTTGCACATCCGATACGGTACGATGGGCGCTCCGGTAGGAACTGCGCATGCGCAAGTCTTCTGCGGAAACACGTGCGCACTTCATACCGGAGGGCCCTTCGTACCGGATGTACAAACACGGTTACCTAAAACTCCCTAAAACAGAGTTTTAGGGAACCATTTTTTCACTTCCGATACGATACGATGGGCCCTCCGGTAGGAACTGCGCATGCGCGAGTCTCATGCGGTAGTTTATGCGCAGATCGAACCGGAGGGCCCATCGTACACTATCGGATGTGGAAAAACGGTTCCCTAAAACTTCTAATAGGGAGTTTTAGCAGGTCGTTTCCACACGAACGGTTCGCCCTCGAACGAGAGACACACTTGCGCCATCTATCGAGCAGCCGTGAAACATTTGGCATTACTGTATATTTCCCGTTTCTCAGTTTTCACTCATAATATTCTCTTCTTTTTTCTTTTTTTTTTAGGGGGGGGGGGGAGGGGAGGGCCCGAACGACATTTGACAATGTTATGAACGACCATTTCTTGTAAATAGTACGTACATTTGATCTGACCATTACCGAAAAACCAACATTACTAAAACGCTCTCAGCCGCCTCACAAACGCCGGATACCCGCGCGACCTGCTGGCCTCCACTCTCAGAAAACTAACAATCGAAAAAGCCGCCGCACGGAAGCCTGCCCGGCAAAGATACACAACCATACCCTATTTCCACAACACCGCCCATCGACTAAAAGCAGTGGCTCGACGCTTCGACATGGACGTTGCGTTCTCGTGCCCCTTCAAGTTGAGCGCAATGTGCCGCCCGGTGAACTCTCCCCCTCCTCCCAAGATCGGCTGCGCCAAAAGGCACGCGGCCCCCTTTGTTCACTGCGCGGTCGGACGGGTGTATTCCGTCCCCTTCTCGTGCGGGGCGGAGTACATCGGGCAGACGGGCCGCTGCCTCAACGACCGCCTGCGCGAGCATGAAAGAGAAATAGCAAAAAACGACGAGGTCTCCCAACACCCCATGGTGCATCGCCTCAAGGTCTGCGCTCGCTGTGCCCCTGAGTTTCCGTCCGCGCGTGTTCTGGGGGCCAACAAGAACCGCTACGGGCGCGAAATCGTACAGGCGTACGCCATAAAAGAGGCGCCGAACAACATTTCGTCGGAGGGGAGGAAGTGGCCGAGTGGGCTAACGCGTCTCAGCTCGGAGCGTGGAGCGAAAGCTTGCGCTGGGAACCTCCTGGGTTCGATCCCCGCTGCCCCCGCCCGTTTCGATCTGGATGAGTTTCGTACCGGCACGCGTTCGTGTGATCACTACTGCGTAATGCACGTTAAAAACCCAGGTTAGTGGTTGTACTGCACTGGCTAAATCTCTCATCTACAGCTAAGAGACCGATTACCCGTTGAGGCGCATCTCCATCAAGGCTGTATAAACATAAAGAGCAAACCATTTTTTTTTTTTTTTTTTTTACATTTCGTCGGCCTCGTTATCGCTGTCGGAGAGAGAGGTGTCATTCCTGAGACCGGAGTTGGCGACCTTGGGTGGCAGGGCGAGTGGTCATTGCTCCTGAGAGGGAAATTTCGGGACGCCTACTTCCTTCCTCTCCTTCCCGCTGCCCGCTGTCTCCCCGGTTTCATTCTCCCCGTTTTTCTCCTGGGGTCTTACCTTGCCCCCCCTCCTTCCCCTTCCCCCTCCTTTCACCTTACCCTCTCCTATTCGCGACTCCAGCAACCAAACAAACATGGCGGCTGGGTCCAGGTCGCGTCGGCACGGCCTGGCCGCCTGAACGGGTGGCGCATTCAATTTAACAGATTTTCTTTTGTTTAATGCCCAATTTTATAGGTATTTGAACTGAGACAGCTAAGTGTAGCCGGTGCACATAAACTTGCAGAGCATAGTTTTGTTTTCCCGGTGTTTTTTGTTCTTTCATATTAAACTTTCGTTTCGGAGATTTCGTTCAAAACCGAAACTATGGGCTCCGGTGAGACGGTATTAGACAATAATCAGTATTGATCATCTAAGGAAAGCGGCGATGACTACAGAATTATTCCACCAAGAGTAATTTTCAGCTAACTCACATGCCTCGACCATGTGACTTATCTGTCCGCGAAATCGAGCTTTTGTGCGTATCCGCGTTTAAGAAACAGCTCCAGTCGTCTGCTCGGTCAACAACACAGGCTGCAGGAAAATTACCAAAATTAAGCAAGCGCTTCTTGAGCCAAGGAGCATGTTAACCAGCTGGCGCCCCACTAAGCAGCTGATACTCGTATTTTAATTCAGGTTTTAGTAGCAATCGAGAAGTAATTTTGACGAGCGGGTTATGCATTATATTACGTACTATGTCCCACTAAAGAGATATTAGTAAATTCTTCGGGTTGTAATATGAGCTGAGTTGACTATCTATTAAATGAACTGTTGAATAAAAGTATATTTGACAGACAGAGAGGTACTGCTTAAACTCAGCCAAATGGTTCTAGCCGGTGGCACGGAGACGAATGCGGCCAAACTGAAGAGTGTCTTCATCGGAGATTCACGCAGAACCTCTCTGCATTGAACTTGACTTCAAATCCTGAACGAAGAAAAGGAGTATTTGTTGTGGCCGGTCAACCTGAGCAATGTAGACGCATATTGCTGCTGGCTTCAACGGGGGTATAATATAAATATTGGAGGCGCGATAGATCATAATGCCGTGACGGCTTCTAACTTTGTGAGACGCGTCCCCCACCTTTTGAAAGCAGATAATTTCCCTCATTAATCATATGCAACAAGCAGGTTTTCCTGAATCAAGTAATTGCGAAATCAGAACAACTTCTTCAGTGTGGTCCAGAAGCTTTTTCGGCGAAAAGCAGCCAAGATGAATAGCCAACGCACCGACCGGCGTGGGTGGCTCAAACTTGAAGCTAAACGAACACAACCAAACTCAAGAAAAGCAGCTATCGAACCTTCCTATTCACTTGACTGCAACATTGGTGTTCCCTCCAGTGAAACACCTCGTCTGTCGTCCTCAGTCCACTGTTCTACATCCTTATAAAGAAACCACTTATCAGTTATCAAGTATAGTCGTCACTTTGAATGTGATTCGGTACAGACACGAAATCAAAACGTTTTTCCGTGATTCCTCCCCATCCAAGAAATCAAAAGCACGCGACCGTGTGTTGTGTATGGAGTAAACGGGCTTTCAAACACGTGATGGAAGGAAACAATCTACTGGGGCTTCACCACATTAATGAACACTCGGGCAAACTTAAGAAATTTTCGGACCTTCGTCAAATTACATTGCTCGCCACCGCGCCGACAACACGTGTCCGCGAAAGCCGCCAGAGACGCGGAGGGGCTCGGAGCGACCTGGACCGGCTGGTTCCAGGTTTTCCCGCTTGGTGGCGTCCGTTTTGCTGGAGTCGCGAATAGTGGAGTTCCGAAGGCGAAGCGTGCCGGAAATAAATCATTTGTTTGTTGCAAGTTGAAAGACGTGTTGTCCCGTCTCCTGTCTTCACGTATATAACTCTTTCTAAACTTAGATCTTTATCAACGCGCTCACTAACAAGTATACTCACTCTAGCCGATCATGTTTTGGCTTGGTGAGCATCATTCAAGGAGGTTATAACTTATAAGTACTTGGAGGGGGCACGTTGCAATATTGGTGAAGCCTAGTCATAAAAAGTTTAAACTATGTTGTGGCCAACGTGACCGTAGATCTCTCTGGCAATGGGCCTTTTCCGGAGTTTCCACGGCGCATGCGCAGCAGCAGCAGACAGGAGTCCGCCATTTTTGGTGGCGTGGTGCGTCCGGCTCGGGACTGCGGGAGACAGCGGCGGTCGCGCGTTTCGAAGTTTTTCGACGTGTCCCAACGTTGTTCCGTTGTCGGCTGCAGCAACGAGAGCAAGCGTTGTCGCCGTTTATGTTTCTTTAGGTTTCTTTCTACTAGCCTGTACCCGACGAAGCAGCAGTTGTGCGTTCTTAAACCTTCCACTTCATGGAAGGTTTAAGTTATTGTTTTTTTATTTGTTATTGGTGTGGAAATACAGTCGGCAATAGGTATGATGTCGTCTCGCTTATGTGCCACGCAATGCGAGCGCCTCGGAGTTCGCGTTTCTGTGATGGTGCGTTTGACTGAAGCACATTTTTGCTTGCTAAAGTGACGGTCTCGCGTTGCTACGGAAACCACCTGTCTGCTTTTTGGTTGCTGTAAAGGTTGGAATCGCCCAGCGTTTCCAAATATTTATAAAGCATTGAGGTAAAGTGTCTACGCTGCAAAGTTTGTTGCTATGTGCATACCCGAAAAGAGATATGGGAGCAGCTGTTTCACTACCACGACCGCAATCTGCTGGTCTTGTGGTTAAATAAGAAAGAGGAAACAATCAACTTGATCTGTTGTATTCATGTATGTATCAAGTAAAAAAAAATATTTTCCAACATTGTCTACAGGCGCAAGACTCAAAATAGACAGGTGTGGCCGATTTCGTGTTTTTTCTTCAGGACTTACAGTCACAGACAGCCATAGCCTGAAATGGGGTGACATCATTACCGAGGCTCGCTCAGAAATCGGCGGCTGCACGTATACATCTTAAATATTTATTAAAACGGTATTTTAGTCGTGATTTTTACCTTGAGAAATTTCAAAGTGTTACTCCCTTCCAAGTAAAAAACGAGACCAACAAACTTGCCAGGGTTCGCGACGCTCTCAAACGAATTAGTGGTCCCCGAACGCGTCCGCCGTTGTTTGTCTCTTTTTTCACAGGAATGAAGCTACGCCTTGAAATTTCACAAGGTGAAATCTATCACTTAAATACACCTTTGATATAAATTTGAGATTGATACGTGGAGGCGCCGAGTTTTTCGGACGATTTTAAGTTGAGCCTTTATGAGAATACATATTTATCAAATAAAAGTTTTGAGCAGGTTAAACAAATAGCTTGCAATTTTAAAAGAAAAGCTTGCCTTAACTGTATTTTGTTCCCGAATTTTTTCTGATTTTACTGCCGGTACTACAAATAATATTCACCGTTTGAACTTTCTTATTTGTCGAAGAGAGCTTCAGCTGTGCCGTCAGTCATTCGGAAAAAAATCTACGAACGGAGGAAGTCGTTCGTAGTCAACGCATTCATTGAAAAAAAAAAAAAAAAAAAAATGTACTCGTCGATTGCGTTGGGTAAGAAAAAACAAACGTTGAGTACGTTTACCGACCGCGTTCAGACAGCCAACATAGCTTAGAGCGGGCGGAACCGGAAGCAAGGCAGGCCATCAAAAATGTTTCTCCTGTTTGCCGATAGATGACACCCAACATTCGCGGAAGTTTTTAGGCTATAGTGGGGTTACGGAAGAGCAGGTCTCAGTTAAGAAGAAAGTTAAGGCCACAGAAAGAGATCGGTGGCGAGAGGGAATGCAGACAAAGAAGGCCCTGGAAGGCTATAGATTAAACAAAACAGTTATTGCCAAAGAAAGCATTTATGACAATTCTAGGGGAAGCTCGTTGTTGTTTGAGGCAAGGACAGGTGTTTTGCGAACCAGAACAGCGAAGTACCAGGAAATGGACACAGTGTGCGCTGCTTGTGGAGAGGAGGACGAGACGGTTGAGCACTTGATACTATACTGTAAAGGGCTTTACCCTATGCATACCGAAGACAACATAGATTTAATAAAGTCATTGGGTTTTAGAGACAGCGAAGGAAAAGTGGATTTTAAGACAGTAGAGATTACCAAGCAAAGATTAAGTGAATGGTGGCAGAAAGGGAGAGAAAACTAGGCATTTTCTTATTAACTGATGGCAAGGAGGATTTATAGCCTCACTTTCTTTTCAGTACGGAGTAAATATTGTTTTCACATTTAAATATTCTAAGCTTAAAGGGTAAGACAAAATGGCTAGGTGGCGTAAGCTACCGCCCGATCCAAAGGGCTCAGCCGTATTCATCCATCCATCCATCCAAAGGCCGCGTGACATGTCACGTGTGAGATGGATGGTTGAATGTAGGATTCAATCCTTGCAGGCTTGCGCGCGCTCCATCCGGTAGGTTTTATCAGATCGAAGGCTAGACGAAGGCTAGCTACGGTTACGTGATGTGGTCACGTTGGCCTGATAAGTGAAGGGTGAGGAGGAAAATGAGAAAGAGGCGAGGCGTCAAGAGAGCATGGCTTGTGGAGGCTACGCGGCTGACGTCATGCCCTCTTCTACCCTTCTATCCTCCTTGGCATAATGACGGTAACAATCACGCGACACAAGCACCGCTAGACTCACCTCCATCAGCGCTTCAAGCGGCTCTAATCGCCACCATCTTGGGTCCAGCAAACAACTGCTCATCGAACGCGCGTTTACACGCCGTCTTTTCTACGCGATTACCGACGTCAAACACAAGGAGGTTGTGTACTTAGTGGCACAATGCCTGCTTGTTGCGCTTTTGGGTGCAGCAGCAGGTTGGAAGATGGAAAGAGACTCTTCCGGATCCCGTTTGGAAAGAACGCAACTGCAAGACGGAAGAAGAAGGCTTGGCTGGTCATAGTAAAACGGAAAGATTTCGAGCCCACTGCAACAAGCAAGCTTTGTGAGGTGAGTGTCGATTACAGCTGGTTCATTCCGCGTATAGCGGAATGAACCAGCTCCTTCAACACGCTCCAATGCATGTCACTATTGCCTTCATACCCCCTCGACGCGTGGACCCAAGATGGCGGCGCCATGGTTTCTTTTTCAGCGCCGCACCGTGGTTCTAGAACGAACCTTCGGAGTTTCGTTACTCTGGGAACCCATATCGTGACACTAACCTGAACCAATACGTGCAGTCGTGCAGTTCCCGAAGTGGCCGCTGCGGGAGGAATGGCGGCGTTGCGATAGCCTCTAGTTCGGTTCTTGAGTACGGCTCGGAGCCACTTTTCAAAACAGGCTGTGTGGCAGTTTCCCAATTGAGCTGTTCTATAGTCGGTGACAGGTCAAGAACGAAGTGGAAGCTCCTCCCACCTCTTTCCACTTTAATAGTGTGAACGCTGGAGAGAAGGCGACCTCCTCTCCACCGTTTGCTCCGCTGAAGTGGAAAGGGGTGGGAGGAGCTTCCACTTCGTTCGTGACCTGTCACCGACTGTAGTAAGGTTGCCCAAAACCTCTGCTCTAGTGAAATGCAGTTCCAGATCAGGGTTGGGCAGTATCGCGATCCAAATGTATCGCGATAGTATTCTAGAAATACATTTCGTATCTGTATTTCTGTATCGCGATATATTTTTTTTCGCCAGTATCTGTATTCCTGTATCAAAAAACATTTTGAATGTTCCTTTGTATCGCGATACGATCAGGGTGAAATGTATTTCGTTACATTTCATGAGAAATACCTCCCCCCCCCCCCCCTCCCCCCTCCGAAAAAAAAAAAAATTCGAACGCATCTTTTTTTTTTTGTGTTTTTTTACTTCTGAGGGCACCAGGGTCAAGGAGATGCTGGGGCATTGTTACCATGCTGACCAAGGTTCCTTCGGATTCTCCATACTATTTTTCTCTGCGTCCTCTTCTCTCTTCTGAGAACTGTTGCGTAGTTGGGGACTCGAACCAGGTGGCGTGCCAGGAGTGGAGTCAGAGCATCTTGTGCCGCAGGTCCTTAGGTAGGGGTTTCTTGAGTCATTGTTTGCTGGCATCCAAAGCCCCCTGCTAACCGTCTCTCTTACCTTAGCGTACACAGTACACCCAGCCGGCAAAGCTGAGTCACTGTCAGTTGCAGCACGAGCCTGGCGGTGGTTGACTTGAAATAGTAGGATGACTCACGCAGTGAAGTTCAACGCATATTCTAATGCGTCTGCGGCTGCGCCCGTAATATTGCACGGCTCAAGGGTACGTCATCAGCCGACGTGAAAGTGACCCGCTTTTCTGGTGATCCGAAACCCAGGAAGGAGGCCAGACGGGGCCTCGCTGTGCCGACCCAGACTTCGTACACCTGCGACTCGTCTCGAGCGCGCTGTTTCTCGGAGAGCTCGCAGCTGTGCCGGCAATATCAGGTCAAAATCAACGAGGTTGCATTACGCAATACAAGTCGCATCACATATTCTGTTTACAAAAGTGTTTAAGTATCGGAGGCAAAAAAACAAAAGTATTGAGACAAAAGAACCGGTATCTACGTGTGCGACGAACGCATCTAATCCAGACAAACGTGCAATTGTCCACGAAGCGATTAAGCTGGAGGCCTTTGTTTTATTGCCCAATGCGACGTACAAATCCAGAGGTGCCCGTGTGACGACCTCCTAAATTATTATTTACCCCCCTCCTCTTTTTATTTGGAGTATGCAAGGCGAAACTTGAGGACTGCAATCCACGCGTCGGTGGCGGAGGGTCGGCAGGAAGGACCTTCACAACAGGGATGCCACCGTATCGTTTTTTCAACCGTAACAGAAGATAAGACATGTGTTCCAGGATGCTTCAGGTGGTCCACCATTCTCGAAAATCCTGCACGATCTTCAACAGGGTAACCTACAACGAAAGTGCGTATTTTCCTTTCATACAGCAGCGTGGTAAAGTTTCATGTTCAAGGCCACACCTACAGATAAAGAATACCAGTTCATTCCACCGTAACGTCATGTGATAAATGTTGACATGGGCGTCCTTATGGGACAGGGGCGTGGTAACGTTTTGATGGGATTTAGGATGACATAGAATTTATTTAGAGGTCGAAGTCTTTTCGCATCCCGAGTCGTCAGACAGACAGGATGTTAGGGAAGGGACCGCGGTCAGTCCTTGATGGAACGTTTTTTTGAGCCCATTGAAGACTCCTCGTCGTTCGAAATCACGACCTTCAAGGCAAAGTGCCAAGCCTACGGGAAAGTAATTTCGGGATCAAAAACTGCCACTTCCAACTTCAAGCTTAATCTCATTTGGCGTCTCAAACAAATTTGAAAAATGTATTGGAGTATCAGTATTTCTGTATTTGTATTTCTGCCCTCCCTAAAATGTATTCCTGTATTTGTATTTCCAAATATTTTTTGCCTCTATTTAAAATGTATTTCCCATACGTGTCACGATACACTTTTACAAATATATTTCAGTATCAGTATTTTAGCTACTATTTTAATGTATCCCAGTATTTGTATTTCCAAATACATTTTTGAGTATTTCTGCCCAACCCTGTTCCAGGGTTACCTCATAGATGCCGCTATCGTGCCAGTGTGCTCTCTCCTCGTATTGAGGTCGCAAGAGCTCGGTCGCAAGCAAACGCTTGTGTGCGAACGGTCCTTTGCAATATCGGCACCCCACTCCCGTTTTCTTGTGGGCGCCGCCATTTTGATGCTGAGGAGTGCAGAGCGAACGCGGTTGGTGACCCTTATAGGCCTCCTGCGCTGAAGCTTTGAACAAACTGTAGCGCCCTCATTTTGGGTGGTACAAGCTCACTTGATTGAGCCTCGCACTACTTATGGCACGTTGGTTGAGCTTTTTTAATTCTGTCTGGTCCTGAAGAACGAAAAAACACTTTTGGACGCCAGAAATCGGCCAGACTCAACGCCGCAAGACAACCAAAAGTGCCAAATTCATGACACCACCGCTAGGGTACGCGTCTCTTATCTCTGGGTGATGACGTCGAAACACCTGTGAAGCGACGCTTTAATTTTTCTTTTTCTTTGTCATGTCTACTTTGGAACGCGCGGAACGGCTGTTCTTGGCTCACGCGCTTAGCGTCTTAGCTTTGACGGCGTTCGAATTTTTGTTGTTTCTTTGTATTTTCATCGTGATCTCGCGCTCGGCACCAGAGCTGGCACGCTTCTGCATTCGTGACAGTTTAAGACGCTAAAGTTTGTACTACCCAAAACAAGGCCTAAAGAGTCCCTTTTTGCAGCACCCCCTGGGGAACGCAGGAGGCCCATACGATTCGAAAATGCGACTTCCCTAGCTTTGTATGCACCAACACTCTGTTTGCAAAGAAGCCCGCGTTTGCCCGTACCAGGTGTGTGCACTGCGCGTGCGCAGAAACTAGAAGATTCGCGTGACAGGAAGCGTCCGCGCATGCGCACTACCGACAACAGCGCCACCGCAATGGCGTGACGACAGAGAGCCGAGTTCGTGCCCACGAGGCACAGGAAGCCCGGTCAATACTCTTTTGCTCTGTCGCGGATCATTTTTTTTTTTTTTTTATCTTGGAGGACGAAAAGCATTTTCATGAGATTTGAGTGCGAGCGTCCACAATCATTTGAAGCACGAAGATGGCTCGAGTGTTGCTACTCGGAATCGCAGCTTACATAGCGGGCTTTTCTTCTACCGCGAGAGCGACACATGCCGCCTGACGAAGCCTCGCGCTTCCTCGGGCACCCATCCCGCCGCACACCTGTCGAACAGCTATTGCCGCCTAAAGGGCTGTTTATACTCCGTCGTAACGTCAACGAGCGCACGCGCTCGTTTACGCTCGCCGACGCTGTCTGCGAACGGGGTGTCTATACTTTAACGTCAATTTGAATGTGGCGCAGCGCAAGCAGCTCGACGCGCGACAGCGTAGCTTACGACATACTTGAACATGCTCTACGTTCAACGTTGGACGACGACGGCGCCGACGGAGGCTATCCCAGAAGCCATCGCGCGAATGCCTCATTCGGGAATCTGGTTGGCGGGGTCGTCGGGGAGAGTCGGAGTGTGCGAGATGCTCATTTCTGGGATCTGAACCTGTCGTTCTTGCCATGTGTCGTGTTGGTGTGCGTATTTAACGTTCGTGCGCTTGACTGGGCGAGTGTGTGTGTGGACGTGGACCGCTCCGAGGATGCGCTACCTTCGATTCTCGATATGCCTATCAACCTAACGAGCTGGTGGTGGTGGGCCGTGGTGTTGGGGTGCCGGCAGAAGCTGGAAGCTCGATGACGCGCCAAAGGTTAGGTTAATTAGAATTAAGGATGACCTAATCTGTGTGCTATTTATAATCATGTGCTAGTCGCACTCACCGGCAGTCGTTCCCGATCAAAAATGCGCCGTCGAATATACGGGAATGGCGGACACAGTGAAACCTCTGAACTATTTAGCCGGCCAGAAATTTTCAATTGGGCTCTCTCGGCTTGTAAACGATAGTAGTGGTACGCGATGACAATTGGACTGAATCCTGTATTGTTTGTATAGGCTTTGTAAAGGGCGTTACAATTTCGAACGCGTACATTGCGAATTTAGGCATCGTCCGCTCTCTTCGGTGTCCAGCGGGAAAGCCAACTATGATGAGAACACACCGGCTATCTGTCAGAAAGAGGTCTCTGTGGAATATCGAATGCATCGATGTCATTGAAGCATTCCGTCGAAATGCTTCAATTGCACGATTCCGGCGATCCTGCGAAGCAGCTAGGTTCGACATACGCGATATCGGGCTTTTTTTTTTACATTTGTTTGACATTTAGGAGAAAATAAATGCTGGTTTGCACTCGTTATCACCATCATTTGCTTTCAAGAAGAGTGGTTGTTTGGGCGAGTTGGTTTGTCATCTTATACAATCTTGTGCGCAGCAAGGACGAGGACAAAAGGAGAGAACAGGACACAACAAGGCGCCTTGTTGTGTCCTGTTCTCTCCTTTTGTCCTCGTCCTTGCTGCGCACAAGATTGTATAAGATCATTTGCTTGTTTTTGAACTGCTAACCGCTACCCTGAAAGGTTGTTTTGAAGCCATGACAACACGAGGACGGACCGCACTGACCCAGTGGCGTACCAGCTTGCTTTTGAGGGGGGGGGAGCAAACCAGACCCCGCCCCCCCAGGGCCGGGGGGCGGTGCCCCTGGTATCCCTTGGGCGCCGCCGGCCGGTGTTTTCCCTGCCCAGTGGCGGCTGTTTCAGGAGGGGGGGGGGAATACATGCCTTGCCCCCCCCCAACTCTGAGAACCGGGGGGGGGCAAGCGCCCCCCTTGCCACCGATTGCATCTAGGATAGGTGGCGCAAGCTACCGCCCATAGATGACCCGTAGAGACGATGCGGTTGCCACGGAGACGCTTATGCGCAAAGTGGGGCGGTTCGTCGGGGCGCGCTGGACCAGCCTTGGTCCACGCTGGACTGTAAACATTATCGTTCGGGCGATTCTCGGCGCGGCGTAGTAGCCGACGAACGTCGGTCTGCGCCGGCACGCGTTGCCTTCGTCGACGTTGGAGTATAAACAGCCCTTAAGAAGACGACGAGCGAATCTGGACCTCACACGTTGAAGAGGCGATAAACCGTAAAACCATCAAATCTTCCCGCCTCCCGAAAAAAGGAAAAAACAAAAAAACAAGAAAAAAAAAAAAAAAACATTGGTGCACAAACTTGTTTAGGGTCCCCCCAGGTGGCGCCCACATGCCTCGCTCTACAAACGGACCAAAATAATCAAGTCCGACGGACGATAAAAATTGCAATTTATAGAGATGCGAGCAGCGCGCGAGGCATAATACATTTTTTGATACATGCATATACAAAGTTAACAGGAATACATTTTTTTATGACTTCGGTTCTGGCTAGTCTGAGTTTTCCTCGAGGTCCACTTGTTTCCAGCTGTACGAAGCCACGAGATTCGAACGTGTATACGCACGCTGCGGTGAAGAGCGGAACCACGTCTTGCTCTACGTTTTGTATAGCACCGAGAGCGAACACAAGAATCGCTGCGGTCGCCGCGTCTTGATTAGGTGAGGTGTACCGTGACGTCAGGCGAAGGACTCAGCTTCGCATTCTGGCTTCCGGTTCCCTTCCCTGCGCCCGTTTCCTCACGACCGTAGGGTTTCTGATCATGCCGACCTATTGTTGAATGCCGCAATGCAAATCCCCAAAAGAAGCCGGTATCATCTTTCCCCACCTGAAGACGTCGAGGTTAAAGAAAGCATGAACAATCAGACTAAAGGATGGGAAAGGCACCGTCAACGTCGGCCGTTGTGTGCCGTAAGCACTTCGAGGAGCGGGACTTCGTTTACCAGGTGTACAAGATGCTGGGTGAGACCGATTCCGACGGGCTTTCCGTACTTTATACGTGTTTCTCACGTTTACCTTTATAATTAGGTTATAAAAAGTACCGAAAGCTATCGCCGAAGGAAATTCCGTCGATGAATCTCTCCCTGCCCTCTCACACGACACAAGCCCAGGCAGCACGCCGACACTGGGCCAGCGTAGGGGGAATGTTGCTCACAATATTGGCCCAGTTTCATGTTTTGCACCACTGCCCAGGATTGGGCCCATATCGGTTAACAATCGTTCTAAAAATGGGCCAGAATCGGCGATATCATTCGAGTTCTGGGCAGAGATGGGCGAATATCGGTTAACATGGCCGCGGCCGCTGCGGTTCAGCGGACTTGGGCCAAGCCAACGGTACTAGAACCGATCAGTTCGGTGACTGCCATAGAGCCTGCTCTGAAAAAGTGGCACCGATCCGTACTCGAGAACCGAGCTAATAGCGATCACAACGCCGCCATTTCTCCCGCACCGGCCACTCGAGGAACTGCACGTGACTTCTATTTTGGCTTTAATCGGCCATTTAGGCTCCGAAACAGATACGGTGGAAGGGGCTTCAAGGGTGCAATCCCCGACTCCCAAGCGGACACGCGTTTCGAGTTACTGCCGAAGTTCGGATGCGCCTATAGTCGGGACGCGCTACCTGAAATCACCGCTGAGACATGGTTGTATAAAAACAATATTAATTGTGCCGCACACCTTGCAAACTAAAGATTTAAAGCGCGAGACACATGCGCGAAAAATCCATCCGATCCGACGTCCGATCCGGCAGTACGACTTATAATTATAATGCAATTAAATGCAAAGGTGCAAGCGAGCTGGACAAGATTGACGAAAATAATCCCTGGAGAAGGGGAACAAAAGGGACAAAGGACAAACACAAATCTCCAAACACAGCTAGGTGACTGGTGAGCGACCGAAAAAATCCGTCTGGTCCTGTTATCGAACCCGGGACCTCTCCATTACAGGTGGAGCGCTCTACCAACTGAGCTAACGAGGGGTTAGACGTCAGTAGAGCAAACGGGTTTTATCAGCTGCCACCAGTCTAGCACCAACAAGGGTGAAACTTGCAATTTTAACCCGGGACCTCTCCACCTGTAATGGAGAGGTCCCGGGTTCGAAACTCGGACCAGGCGGATTTTTTCGGTCGCTCACCAGTCACCTAGCTGTGTTGGGAGATTTGTGTTTGTCCTTTGTCCCTCTTATTCCCCTTCTCCGGGGATTATTTTCGTCAATCGTGTCCAGCTCGCTTGCACCTTTGCATTTAATTGCATTATAACTATAACCCTAAAATTCCAAGTTTCACCCTTGTTGGTGTTAGACTGGTGGCAGCTGATAAAACCCGTTTGCTCTACTGACGTCTAACCCCTGGTTAGCTCAGTTGGTAGAGCGCTCCACATAATAGAGAGGTCCCGGGTTCGATACCCGGACCAGGCGGATTTTTTCGGTCGCTCACCAGTCACCTAGCTGTGCTTGGAGATTTGTGTTTGTCCTTTGTCCCTCTTGTTCCCCTTCTCCAGGGATTATTTTCGTCGTACGACTTCCTGATCCGAAAACCTTGGTCGCTTCAGACGTCGGATCGGCGATCCGGCGTGCGTCCAACGTGCCAGATAGTTTCGCACGGCGGACGGACTGTCAGAAGCGTCCAGCCAATGACAGCACAGCTAGCGCGAACGTCATGATGACGTACTGGGTCTGGCGGGACGAATAAAAAAACGGGACGGGCGACGGGAAGCCGGACGTGTGGATCCCGCTGACCCATTCGAAAAAGGTGGCCCCGGCAAAGAATGCACGCGCTAGCGAGAACGAGCTCCTAACTTTGCTCGTGCGAGCTAAGCCGTCAATCTGGGACCAGAGATCTATGAACGCGGACCTCCGCTGGAGTGCTTGGATCTCCTGGGCGGAGCCGAACGAATCGTCTTGTCGCATGCAAGGTCGGAAGCGTGTACTGTCGCGTGCGGCAATTCGGAGCGGCGTTCGGACTGTCGGATCGGACGTCGGATCGGACGATTCTGCCGTCCATGTGTCTCGCGCTTTAGAAAACATCAAGCGCCCCCCGTTTCGTGCTAATCTCCAATAAAAGTTACTACAAAAAGAGTATTTTCCATTCAATACCGACCGATATAGCCGGTTCTGACCCGTCAAATTACCGGACAACGGCGCTGGATACTGTATATCAGCGTGGCGTTGGCCGAACCAAGTGATGTTCCGCCGACATCGGCCACATCACAGTAATACTGGCCCAATCTTTACGATCCAGCGCCAATATAGGCAGAATCAGAATGATATCGGCCCGATTTCTCCGATCGGGCGGCAATATTGGCGCAATACTGTGTGCTGCCTGGGAGACGATCGTGCGAGGGGTGGTCGAAGTGGCGGCGTAAGTGTTTGCGACGCTGAAATTCTGTTCCTTGCATGTTCGTAAGTTAGGAGAACATTACACCCCACTTTGCGGGCGTACAAATTTAATTTATATCGAATGCCTTTGGGCGGTCTCACTTCCGATTCTCTCTCCATGGCCCAGAATATATTTAACATGTTGCTCGTGCAGCATGTAGTTTTTCTGTTGAAGCGTCTTTGTTTAAATGTAGAGATACAAAGAAGAAAAAAAAAACGAAATAGTATACACAACTTGTTACTTCATTCAGACCATCAGCAGCATTGATTGTGTGAGATGTAAATCTATCGGTGATGCTCCTGCAAATGTGGCGACATTTCTTCCTATCCTTATTCCAGCTGTGGTCCATGCGCTGCCTACCCTGTCAACCATGCCTGGAATGTTGGTTGAAGTTTCGCCTGCAGCTACAGGCCATACCTCAATATAACCAAATATAAAAATTCCCACTTCCTACGAAAAACGCGCACAAAAAAAAAAGAAGGAAACAGAAACAATCGTGTCGACCACTAATGTAATGCGAGCAGGGCAGCGAGGGCAAAATTGTCCCCGGCGTGACGTCACACCGGCTCGCCGTAACACGGCGCCACCCAAACTTCTTAAGGTTTTAATTACTTTTCCTTCTTCTTTTCCCGAAGGCAAAGGGAATCTTTTTAAACCGGCTGTAAAATAAAAAAAAAAATAAAAAAATAATGAAAAACTTACAAGCCATACTTCTTTTTTTTTCCCCCTTTTCTTTTCTAGGAGAGGATCAAACAGACTCGACGAATTCTAAGTCCTCCGAATTCATCCTCCCGCCGTCTACTCCCCTGCCCCGCAAAGTAAAGCAAACGCAATGTAGTGAGAATCGAACGAAGCTGACAAGCGCAGCGGACAAGCTCTACGGATTGAAGAGCACTTAGAGTGCGCTGTCTCGGCCGTCTGAGCACTCACTCTGACGTACTTTCCAACGCAAAGATTAAAGAAGAAAAAAAAATCAACGAAAGCAGTAATGAAGATATGCGAAAGGTGACTGGCTGCCACGCGGGCAACGGGTTCAAATCCGCCGTGTCAAATGAGGCGTTCACTGTAGAATCAACGAGGCCCGGGATTTAATCACCCGTGTTCTCTGAGCCTGCGGGCGACAAAAGAAGGTGGCCATTGACGGTGCGCTCCTTTGATCGCCGTTTCAGGACGCATATGTCGAGAAGATAGAGGTCGGGGGAGGTCATGGAACAAGGCCGAGCGAGACCAAGGTTTACTCGGGGACAACCTTTCGTTTCCGAGGAGAGGAGCAGAGCGGTCGCTCAACTTTAATCAGCGCCCAAAATGGGAGAGCGCACGCGTGCCCGTACCAGCAGCGTAGCCAGGGGCCGAAACTTAGTCAACCCTATGATATACAGATGCATTTTGACCCCCCCCCCCTCCCCCCCTTCGCACCCGAAGTCATGGACATCGCAGCCCCCTTAAAAAAAAATGATACCGAACTAAGTCTCCATAGAAAGAGCCGGAGTTGCGCACTCTAGCATCCGCAATGTCCTGTTGTAGACAGCAGAGATATCTCGGGACACTAGAGTAGTATTCACCTCACTAACTGTAATTAAAATTCCCAGCTTCTCGCGGAGCATCGCTAACTATCCCCTTTATCTGTGGTAAATGAAGAGATGTAGGCGCATTTTAGATGCGCTATTCGCTATTGTACCAAGACGTGCGCGCTTCAAACGCCAAAGGCATCCTTTCTAGCGCCGACAACCAAATCTTGTAAACACTGCCTCTCACGGCGTACAATGAACGCGCAAAACCTTTTTTTTTTTTGTGTGTGTGACATTGAGTATGGTAGGATGGTGATGTGTTTATTGGAGATTCACGTTGGAGATTGGTCGGGCCAGTTGGGATGCTAGTGCAGGAAGACATACAAGAAAGAGAAAAGAATATCAGAAGATACAGGATGAAGTTGTTTATGATGTGTCACCTTTTCTTTTTACTTTGTGTTTTTGAAGTATAGCGTCTCAATCGTGTGTAGGTGTTGTCACCTTGGTTCGATCGGTCGCGAGATCATGAACCGATTACCGAGTAAAAGGTTTGCGGACGTCACAAAGTCCCGAAAACATTAGTTTCGCAAAAAGCAATCTAACTAAAAAACAAGAAGAAAACACTGCAAAGAAATGTTTTTTTTAAAACAGCCTAAAAAATACGAATAAAACTAAATACATTCTTCACAAAAATTGAAAGAAAAAAATATACAGCGCTATACTTGTCTTTTAGTTACAACTTTCAAGTGCGCGCGCCCCAAAACCGGTACATAGCGTCGCCACCGCGTCACACGTGCACAGTAAACACCAAGGGTAGCATCCTCATGGCTACCTCTCCTTTCTCACCTCTCTTCAGCGCGCCTCAGCGCGCCTCAGCGATCCTCCTTTCCACTTTCTCTCTAGCGCGTGAATTCGCCACGCGGAGGAGAGTAAGGAGAATCTGACGTCTCTGCAGTAAAGATACTTTAGCCGGATTAGCACGGCTGCTACCTGCATTTTGGCTTATTAAAGAATGAAATAGAGGAAAAACAGATTGCGTTTAAAGATACCCCTGAAGAGGGGCAACAAGGGAGAGAATGGACAAACACAAAATCGCCAAACAAAGCTAGGTGGACCGGTGCGGGCTGAAAAAAAAAAAAAAAATCGCCTGTCCTGGTATCAACTAGGGACTCTCCCTTTCCAGTGGAGCGCTCTACCAACTCAGGAACACCAGGATTTGGACGTCGGTAGAACAAACGGGTTTTAACGCTACCGTTTATTCTACTGACGTCTAACTGCTGGTTAGCTGAGCCATTACGCTAGCATTGAGCGAGGAGTTTGAGCTGGTACAAATGAATGACAGTAAGCATACTCTGTAATAACATGCAACATTTATCTTAGAACTTAAGTAGGACACTAAATTAAATGCAAAAGCTATTTCTTTATTTAATTTTTAAATATCTCGTCAGCGTAGAAAATCATGGGTTTCAAACACGCGGCCTGCGGGCCGCATGCAGACCGCGACTAGGCTGGAACGCGGCCTGCAGGCAACCGGTCATGAGTCCCGGTTTCCATGTCTCGAGCGCTAGAAATGTTATATGCCATAGTAATCTCATCTCGCCGATCATTTTCACTCGAGCTCGCTCTCTTAACGTATTCACGTAGTTTTAATATAGTGCCTAAATTGTCTTTTGTTTCGCTTTATGTTAGCTTCCCAGTTTTTCTAATTAAAACAATTTCGCTACTAGGCTGCAAGCGCGAGCTCTTTGTTGAAGGATCCATCTAGGCTGCGCGAACTCCTCGATTAGTAGGAGCAACTGCCGAAGATAAAGTACACACTCGGAATTCTCGCCTTCAAAAAAAAAAAAAAAAAAAAAAAAAAAAAAAAAATCACCATCAAAAGACAAGTATGGGTATTTTATATAAAAATTGTCAGGAAAGCAAGAACTGCTAAATTAACTCATTGTTTTTTAGAGACATGTTGAGCTTGGTTAATACCTGAGTGAATTGAGCAACAGAACGGCAATGTACTTGCTCTCTTGTTCTATAAAATACGGGCACATTGGCGGGGCGACGTCATTTTAGTTAATATTATCATATTAGCTCAAGGCGAAAGTATCAAATAAACAAATCATATTTAAAAATGACACTGGCGGAACTGGGTTTACAAAAGCATAGAGCACGAACGTCCGTTCTTGTCTCTAAACGTTCCCCCCCCCCCCCCCCCCCCCCCCCAAACGTTGGCCCTCGGCCTTCCCAGAGGGGGATATCTGGCTCCACGCTCAAATGAGTTTGAGACCACTGGCGTAGATGAACCGACGGGTGCTCTTGCTTGACCATGAATTTAGAGAGGTTAGAATTTTAGCCTCCGTACTGACTGGTGCATGATCAGACAAAACCGGGCAACCATAGACTTTGGAGTTATCTGGCCTCGCATTGTTGAAGCGCTTGCGTACCCTGAACAGCATGAAACAAGCCTAACAAAGATTATATTCTCAAAACCTTCTACCGGAACAAGATCTTCAGTACTTTAAAAGCGGATCATGCCATTCATTAGAAACAAGCCTAACAAAGATTACATTCTTAAAACCTTCTACCGGAACAAAATCTTCAGTACTTAAAAAGCGGATCATGCCATTCATTAAAAAAAAAAAAGCCGGTTAAGATTCGCTAGAAACTGTGGCACGACGACCATTACCGCTCGCAGACATTGAGAGACGGGGTTTAGGAGTTGTCACTCGGCATTTACCGAATTGTACTTTAGTAACCGACGAGTCCCCATGCAGACCTGGTGTGGAAGCAATCTTCTAGTCGTCACCAACCCTGGGGACCTCAGGCCTTCTTGAGAGAGATAAGCTAATGGATTTCTCGACTCGAAGGGAGCAATATAGCAACGGGCTGAGAGGTTCTTATCAATGATGTTGGAGTTTAGTAAACCCTCAAACGTTGCCACTATAAAAAACAAAAAAAAACAACAACAAAAAAAACGGCCTTTGTAGTTACCCGTTAGGCATTTCGGCATTTAATCAGAGTATTGTAGCTAAGTGTCCACTAATATCTTTAGGTGGTGTTCTAGGATACATTCCGGTTCTTTGCAGCGTTACTCTCGTTCAAGTGGCGATCTCTACTGATATAAGTGGGACCACTTAGTCAGGCCGTTGACAAATTTTAATCTTGCGGTTTTCCGGCCGTAAATACTTGACGTCCTTAACCCCTTAACCGCCATCATTAAAAAACATCAAGTCTACCAGGGTCGCTAAACTCGTCAAGCACAACTTTGTGCTCGAAGTTGCGGAACGCGCTAATTGGACTCTCGCGACGCTGACGTCGCGCCGAGCGAGGTGTCAATCATTCGAACGCTCATTTCTGAGAGGCAGAATGTAGCAAAGTTCATCGAGCGCGCGCGTGCGGCGCGTGAGGGGCGCGAGGAGCCCGCTGATTGAACGGCTTCGCCGATGACGTAGCGCCCATTTGTCCCTACATCCCTACGCCAAGCTAAAATGAATGCTTTACAGATTGTCCCTAGGCGACCTGCTGACGCTCAAAATCCCTCCGAAGTTTGTGTAGAAAAGAAACCTCGTTT
>JABSTQ010004784.1:0-90092 GCA_013358835.2 Ixodes persulcatus
GTGACGCACCCCCTCCTCGCCACCCGAAAGCCGTCATCCATCGTTGTTTTGGTTTTCTTTCTTTTCCTGCTGTTTTGTTCAAACTTTCACTTTCTTCGAAGCCCTTCAACCCCCACCCCTTCCCCGTTATCGGACAGGGAGTCAAGAGGTCCAACGAGTCAAAAGGTCCAATAATGAATCTTTTGACTCGTTGAATCTTTTGACTCGCCCGACACGAGTCAAAAGATCCAATGTGGGTCAGGAGGTCCAACGAGTCAAGAGGTCCAACGAGTCGAAAGATCCACGGCGAGTCAAGAGGTCCAACGAGTCAAAAGGTCCAACGAGTCAGAAGGTCCAATAATGGATCTTTTGACGCGTTGGATCTTTTGACTCGTTGGACCTTTTGACTCGGAATCGTGCTGCCGCCTGTCGCTACCGGGATGTCACTCACAGCCGCTAGTGTTTTCAAATAGCATTAATATTGCTGAATACATTATGTGTTTGTTATAAAACAGTTAATAAACCTAAATAAAACTAAAAAGATACAAACTAGGCGCGGTGCAAATACAAAAAGGCGTAGTGCTTCCACCTGGCGTTGTCGGGTAGCAGCGCAGTCGTTCCGATTTTTGAAGAGCAATGCTTTTTCTGGGTAGGTCGCGCATTTGCTATATAAATAGTTTATAGCATCCTCGATCATCCGCACCGGTGCGCACCGGTGCACGGAGGTGCGCCCCGTCGGTGCGCACCGGACGTCCTCGATCAACGGGGCGCTCCCTCCCGGTGCAGCTTTTCGTTGCCCCAACGCGCACCGAGAAAATCGACGGTGTGCCGGGGTGCAGTCCCATCAGGCATTGCGGCCAGGAGCGGGAATCGAGGAGATGGCGGGAATAGCAGACGCGCAGTCTGTCGAGGTGGCGACCTTGCGAAGACGAACACGCCTCGCAGCTGCACTCGATTAATTCCTCAGCTCTTCTGAGAGCGAGACGACGATCTTCTTACCATCGCCGCGATTACCGTCGATTGCTGCGGTGGCAAGGAGCGCCCGAAAGGTATGAACTTCGTGGAAAGCGTTGCGAGGTGTTTCGATGACACCGAGGTACGGCCATTATGTGGTGGTTCTCTTTCTCGAACCAACAATGATGGGCAGCATATACCTGTGAAATTGTCACCCGCTTCGTGACCCCACCGACAATCACGTCCACGATGTTCATTCGTGTGGGACCGCCAAATCCGCGAGTAAAAAAACAGGAGAAATTGACAGCAGACGGGCACCGCGCGCGGACCTACGCAAGAAAAAACAAACAAAATGCGAGGTGACGCATGGTGGAGCTCGCCGCGGTGCACCGCCGCGGCGCAGTTTGTCTTCGATGTCGCACCGACTTCGTGCTGCACGACCGAGGAGCGCTGTGCACCGTCCAGGTTTCAGGGCGATTCCGGTGCGAGTTGATCGAAGATGCTATTAGAAACCTACCAGTTATCTGACACATTACAAATAAAGTCTAGTTATAAAACAATAATGCGGCTACATTATACCGGATACGACGTCACGGGTGGCAGCAAGGATTTCGTTCCGGTAGTCGTTGCTACCACCCGGTGGCATCAACGTCGGCCTTCTAGTAGTTCTAGTATGCACCGCCTTTTCCACCGCTTGGTGGCGGGTACGTCGACGGGTGGTTTCTTGTTTCCGTACTTTATAAACTACATTTGTTTCTTTTCTGATCTAAAATGCTGAACAAAAAACTTTTATACATACTTGAAACGGCTCGCGACACTTATATTTTGTATTTCGACTAAAAAGAAGCTTTTAGCGGCTCTGACCAGTAGTAAGCTCAGGACCAAAGACGTCACATTTCGCGCGCTTTCGGCACCGCGGGTCGCCCCCGTAGGTAAAGGAGGTTTCCGCGTCGTCGTGTTAAAATATGACGCTTAGTTACTCTCTCCGTGCCCGCTGCCCTGCCCGAACCCCAAGAGACGTGGAAACCGCAAAAAAGGTAGACGCTTAAATATGATTCCAGGGCCCCTTTAAAGGGACACTGACAGGGTCGCTTTATGCGACCCTGTCAGTGATATGCTCGCCGAGGGTTTTAGTTGTACGTGACATATGCGAGCCCAACTACCCAGAACAAAATTTGCGGCTCGAAATTCGGTTTCTTTCCGCCCGAAAACCGCCGATCAAGAACTGGCCGGTTCGAGTCTCGCTCACTCTCTTTTCCGTGGTCACGGGCCGTTTTCTAAGGTATCGATGCGACCACCAAATTTAATCGAAGTCGTGGGTCATTGAAGGCACACAGTCAATATTAAAAATAGAAAAAAAATATGAAACCCATTTTTTGTGGCTTCAAAAAAGCTGCAAATACGTTGATTGAAAAAAAAAAAGTAGCACAAACAACCGGAAGCTTTCTGTGCGTTCACTCAACATGGCGTCGTTACGCATATCGTGGGACTAGCACTAGCGGATGGCAGCGGACGACGGGCGTTGGACCTCTACTTCAGAACTGTCGTTCACGGTACTGGCGAATTGTGTCTTTCTTCGAAAGAGAAATTTCGGACCAATCAAAAGAACTGATACTCATCCCGTACGACATGCCCGACCAGCAAGCCGATTGCACGAAGACGTCGCCGAGCCGTCGTCCCTTCTCCTGGCTGAAGACATCGCTCGCTCAAACGTCAAGCACGAAGTGCGTAGTTCGAGTTGAATACGCACGCGTACGGTTACTTTACGAGGTGCGAATGTGCCCTATGCGTGGTGCTGCCCGACTTCAAGCCAGGAGTGTATGTATTGAAGGGAAATCGGCAGCAAACTTCCGACATACAGTCTACCAGCTACATAAATACTTATGAGAGTGTTGGCGAATTCAGGTGGTCAATCGCCGGCGAAACCGAGCCGGCGAAAGCGGCAACCAGAAACGCGCCGGCGGCACACCACGTGACCCTCGCCACCCGAATACGAAACGCCAGACGGTGGCAGTTTACTTCGCCTCTTGTCCGCTCGACACCGCCAGCGAGAGGCTGTCGCCGCCGTGCGGCGAGTCAACCTCTTGGATTGACTCGAGTAGTGGCTGTTGAAGTGACTTCAGATCAGTTTCGCTACAGTGTTGTTTCGCTCTTTCGTTATGGTGTACTAGAACTGGGCAGTGTGCCGTCCGCGCCGAGAAGCAACGGAGGGAGGAGGTCGGCGCAGCGATGACGGCGCGCAAGGACGGCAGGGGGCGCTGCGGGTAACAGGCGTGCTCTGCAGGCGTGCTCCTTCCCGCTCGGATTGCCGTGTAGTCGTACTGCTTGTGATCGCGTGGTTCGCGTCGTCGCTTCGTTTTGCGGCAGTGTTTTTTTGTTTTTTTTTTTAATAATGATTGAGTGAAATGGATTGCGATCGGTGCCGTTCAGTGGCATGTAGACAACGCGTGCAATGACGGAAAAACGGCGGGACAAGAGAGTCGGGACGTGTCGGGGCAAACAAGGGGGGGGGGGGGGGGAGTACACCCCCCTACGGGGGTGTACTCCCCCCCCCCCCCTTGTTTCTCCGAAGGCACCCCCTTAATTCGCAACGACTCTTATATTCTCAATGCCCCCCGAACACCCCCCCCCCCCCCCCCCCCTAATTTCAATTCCTGGGGCCCGTGCCGGGTTGCAACAGTGGCTACCGGTCCTGCAAAGAAACTCGTCCCCTTTTTCGTGCCCCTCTCGAGTTCGATCGGCGTGAGTCGTGGTTCCGCAACATTAAAAGGAGTGACAGGGAGACTCTGCTTCATGTAATGCAGGCAGTCATGACAGTCGTTCTCTACATTTTTTTTTCGAACTTTTCGCACTCTGTAAAGTATCTGCTAAATCAGTTCTACAGACACTGGTTTCGACACACCGAAGAGTCCTGTGCACGCTGACTGCATTAGAAAGGCGTGGAGAAGTAACTGAAATGTGACGTTGAAGGTTATGGCCTCACATAAGCAAATTTTTGTTTTCCTAACGGCTTTGAAAAGATGAGGGTTGGCCCAGCACTTTGTCTCTTCAATGAGGACTGGCTAAAGAGACCTCTTTTTTTACCGCAAGAAAATTTAAAGGTCTTGTGCCCAGCGCAAGATACTGAGTCATTTATCCTGAAGATGTCGAAGCTCATCAAGATCATGACCTCACGTTGGAGAATGTAGAGGTACAAAACGCCATAGGCGCCGACTACGGGGGAGCTCGGGAGCCCCCCTCTCTCGAGCTCTTGGGAAAAGCAAGTACCATCGCCTCCGGAATCTTTGGGTGCACGTCATTAATCTCATCTGTGCGCTGGCGCACAGTGTACAATTAAAAATTTATCTGTGCACCCTGGTGCCCACACATATCGATAGCTGGTGCTCAGTGGCTAAATAAGAATTTATCCACTCTGGTTACTACCAGAGCTGGTGAGTGGATACATTTTTCTAACTATTCGCACAGCAAGGGCGGATCCAGAGCTCCGTTTTGGGGGGGGGGGGGGGGGGGGGGGCGGAAAATTTGTAAGGATACTATTCTCCCATTCTTTCGTGTGCACCGGGGGGTTTACCGATGTCAAATTGCCCTCCGAGAAGGAGGGAGGAAGGGGGGGGGGGGGTCGATTTTGTTTGGGGGGGGGGGGGGGGAGCGGCCGCCCCCGTCGCCCCCCCCCCCCCTTGGATCTGCCCCTGAGACCCTACGTAGTAACAGCAAATAAAGGCTAGTGCTGAAAATTCCTTCGAAAGCCCGTGGAAGTAGTTGCGAAAGACGAAGTGGCACCCCTCTAGCGTACCATGCAGCCAACGGAAGTAGACGATATAATCCGTTTTGCAAGCCCCATTTTGTTTTCCCAAACGTTGAAACATTACGGTAGTGCGCTTCAACCACGGAATTCATTGATCACAACTACACTGACAGCAAAATTATAGGGTCACAAAAGCAGACATTTGTTTAGCTATCATGCCATCAGCATGCTTATCCTACGTTATCCAGGGGATTACACACGTTTGGGACGTCTCTTTCAAGAGACTTCCCGAACGTTTCCCGGGGGGGATGGAATTTCCACCTCTTCAGAACGCAACACTGTTAGCGCGAACAAGCGATCGCCGGTTTTTCTATGAGAAACCAAAAGATCTCAGCAAAGTTCTAATTGCTGGGGGAAAAAGCTCATTCGGGTCTAAAATGCAAGTGATAAAATTTCGTCCTCGCTAATACTCTTTCGAAGTAAATGCGACAAAGCGCCAATGTCGTGTGTACTGTGACGTCCTGCCCGAAGATGCGCGTCTCGAGCAAAGTATTTGGCAACGAATTAGTGCGATAAATATTATGTGAGACAGCAGAAATAAAGAGTACCGTAAAGAGTTAGCCAAACAATACGAATCAATCGAACCCGTGCGGAACGCCAAGCCAGCCAAGCGCTACGGCTGCCTGCGCTCCGCACTCCGGCAGCACGCCTACTACACGTTGCGCCCTCTCGCGGCCACCGATCCAGTCATCGCTGAAAGAGCCCCCCCCTCCGCCCGCGCTCGCTACACTGCCCAGTATTCTAGTACACCATAACCATACTTTCGTTCATTTTTTTCGATTTTTTCTCACTGACCTTCTCTCCCATTTCGGAAGTGACGACACCGGATACAGTCTGGCGCCCACTCGCCCGGCCGTTTGGAGCTCGGGCGGAAAAAGCGCCGGAAAGTTGCCGGTGCTTGCCGGAGAACCACCACCCGAACGGTGCGCGCCGGCCGGACACTGACCACACGGACACTATTGCCGACTTTCCGGCAAAATAAGTTGCCGACGACTGACCACCCGAATTCGCCATCAGTAGAAAGACGTCCGGTTCACACGCAGAGGGCACGGGTTCGATTCCTGGTGTGGCTTTCATTTTTTATTTTATTTCTTGTAAAGCATTCTGCGATGTTTACATTTCTTTTTTTACAATTATCACAGGAAAAAAAAATTGTTGTGGGCGATACGTCGCTGAACTAAATGGTATGGATTCCATTTTTGACACCTGCGAACTCAGTGTATATCACTTTCCACAAAATGCAAGGAGCATATGAATCGGGTAGCGTCCGCTTTCCGAGCTTCGCGTAATGGTTCTACAGGAATTGCAGCCAGCCATTGATTCCGACGCGTTGATCTTTCGGAAACTTGTGCACTCTGGCCACTTTCAGATGCAGGACATGTGAGGCAACTCTTCACGCAGCACCTTGGAGTTGGGAGTATTCTTTTCGGAGCTGATCACGGGAAATAACCACGGCACTTGGGCACTCACTACTAATTGCCAACACTTACATGTACAAAACAACTCATCTTGAAGTACAAAACAGCGAGCGGAACAAACATAACTGCAAAGGAATACCACGGCGAACGGACGCATTTCGTCTGCTACGTGCGGAAAGAGGAGAAAAAAAAAAAAAAAAAGCACGGTCGGGTGTAGCCACGTGACTTCCGCCACTCCCGCTATCCTCTCCACTTCTCCGTTTCGGTTTCGGTGTCGCGCAGTTGCGTTTTTTGGCTTTATTAAAAAAATACGTGACTCTGTAGCACAATATTAATTGGGTAGTCTTCCGACACCATAATAAATCGCCTGACGAAAAAGGAAAAAAAAAATTTGGGGGGTGTCAGTGTCCCTTTAAGTATTGTTATCACATCAGGTCTGGGCCCAAAATAGTCACATGAACAAATCAAATCTAAAAATGTCACTGGCAAAACTGAGTTTACCAAAAGCAAAGAGCAAAGTCTCTTTTGTTTTAAATATTTTGACCCCCCCCCCCCCCCCCCCTATTGTTGGCCCTCAGCCTTCCCGGTGTCGGCTATCGGGCCCCCACGCTCAAATGAGTTTGAGACCGTTCCATTAGGGTCATAGCAGAGAGGGTAATATAGAGAAAAAAATGCCCTCCCCCTCTCACCCCGCATGTCGTCTCCGCCGAGTGGGCTGTATACCTAGCATCCGGCTGGCGTGCAAACTGTTTAATATCGCGTCATTTTGGAATTTCAAGCGTAGATGCGCAGATTTTGGTATTCCAGTTATCGTGTAATACTATGCTAGACAAAAAGCCTAACAGGGCCCAATTGCGCTGTTACCTGCGTGCAAATAAAAAAACAAAATAGGGGAAACTGTGTCAGATTGGCCGGTCTCTCCGGCGAAAAGTAAATCCGGTTGCTGTACCTTTTTTCCTATACAAAGTTCGTACTGGTGTAGGCCTTTAGCGACCATGAGTGGAAGTCTGTAATAATAAATAAAAACGTGCTCTCCTGCCGCAATACACGCAGTAGTTGAGGGTAGTACTGCCGGATGACTCAACTGCTCTTTAAGTAACGGAAAAAAAGATATGCTAGTTGATCATTTACCAAAATAGAACAGAGAGCTATAGGCTGATCTTGGAGTAGACATAACTATTTTAAAAACGTGAACCACTTCACAACGGCAGCTACGAGCGAGAGGTCGATGTTCCGTACAGCCCGCAGATACAGCTCAAAGATGGAGAACAGCAACCTCCCGGTTTGTCGTCTGCTAGCGGAGTCGGGCGCATGCCCTCTCTCTCGTTTCACCCTAGCCAACCAAACCGAACCCGCCGAATTTCCCGGATGTATGGAGAGGGCGCTGCGGTCGAACAAAATGGTGCCGCCCAGAGCGCTAAATGGAACGATTTTATCTATTAGTAAATTTGGCGACTTTGTCTACCCTCCAAAGCATACTTCATTTCGTAAAAGTGTAAACTTCCTTAAACTTTGTGCATTGCTTTTGCCAAGGGAAACCATCCTGACGTGTAAAGTTAAATTCAGCAAAAAGCTGAACAAGACGAAATATTGAAATGGTAAAACGCGGCAGATGAAGAACACGAACTCCCGATCGCTTGGATCAGACCCTCTTTATTCAGCCGTCGAAACAGCGACTACAACAGACCCTGTCCGAGAGTTGAGGGAAGAATTGGGCATGGGGGTTCCAGGGCCCTCCAAATCTCACCATTCAAACAAACATTCCATCGTCTGCCAACAGTGGCAGTACCATCCACTAGAGGGCACTACTAGGTGACCCCCGAGACGATGCCAAAGACCTGCCCATTCAGCAGGAAGAAGGATCAGCTACCAACTAGGTGCTTGCCAAAATAGGTTTCGTGGTCGCCACTCTCTGTCTGAATACAAACCACCTTTCAAATACGAAGAAAAAAAAAGCCGGCTCAAAATATAATTTTGTAATTGAATGCAGAAATTTTCTAAAAGTTACTTGAATTGCGAGCTATACAGCTAAACATTCTCGCCGCCTAAGAGACAGCCCTGCTCATTCAGAACTGCAAGGCAAAACGTGCAGTGAAGAGAGTTGCACGTTGGTAATCGACCGCCTTCTTCAATTCCCTCATCAAACGACTCCTAGATCACACATGAAAAGCTCGTCGTCATGTTGTTCTTGTAGGCCTAACTAAGCTCTTTCCCCCTCCCCTCCAGACAAAAAAAAAGAAAAAATGAACCGTCTGTAATACTGGAAGTTGTGCATTTCCCCCAGAAACCAACAGCGCCCTGCAATGCCATCTTCCTGTTACAAAAGCAACCATTTACACTGGATGCAGCCAGAGCAGTTCGCTAACAAACATTCTCGTCGAGAAGGCATATCGTTCGGGGCTCTTTGATGTGCACATTTCAAGCTAGCTTTCGATTGGTCTTCTTTTGTGCGCGGCATCATGTGCAAACGCATCCGACATTTGCGTGCTCCAGAAACAACTTTTTTCCAGCAGCCCGCCTGCAAAAGCACATACATACACGTCCCGTTATGTACAGAAACTGGGTTATACGAATACACTAGGTACATGACTTTACAGTGGTATGTACACGCCCTCCGCACACTCCGCGTGTGCGCGGCGCCCCAAAAAGACGTTGCAACGTAAAGCTTTCGATGAAACGTAGGTTGTGATGCGTTGAGAGTTTCGAAGTATGCATATTACAGTCGTTGCATCGCCTGTCTAAGCAGCCTGTATGGGGGCTGCTGCTAGTTACGATATGTACACAGGGAAAAGAGCAGCGCAAACCAGTCAAACAATCTGCGAGGTTGACGACTGAGTAGTTCAGCTTAAATCAAACATATAGACGGCGTACAAACGAAGAGCCTTCAAGAAGTTGCTATCCCAGTTCATGTGCAAAAAAAGTTGCACAGTTCTCGAAAAAAGCCTCTCCCCCGAAAAACATACCTCCGGGACATATTGCAAGTTTCCCTTTTCCCCGATAAGTAAGCTTTCATAACGTCACACAGCAAGCGGTACATTTGCTCCAATTTTTAAGGAGTGGCAAGTTATTTTTAGGCCGTAGACTTTCCGGTTTAACCAAAAAAACGCAGATAAAATATCAGTTGGTGCCTAAAATGCAATAAGGACCAACGAATAATACAACAGTTGGTGCCAAAATTACAAAATCGATTAAGACAGAAAAAACAAATGCCAAAAATACAAATTCTGCTTAATCAAAAAACAGATTTCTGAAAATATTTTTTCCAGCTTTTTTCATGAGATTTTGTTATCAATAATTATTATCTTTAATGTCTGTCAGTAAAAATTACCAAAATACACCATTACTTTAAAATATTATTAAAAAAAACATTCGCCCATTATCTTTACAAACAAACACCAGAAAATATAGGGCCAGTTATATTTTCGGGTTCCTTGGGACAATGAGTCACCGCAGATGAGAAAAGAGTCGAGAAGATTTAACTTTGTTGCGAAAGCTTTCAACAGCCAACACGTCCTACGTCAACGAGGTCTTGACACACTAGAACTGACCGGCTAAACCTAAAAACGGGTGGCGGCGCAAGGCACCGCTTAGATGTTGGAACACTCAAGGATCAGCTTGAGCTAGAACGCCGCCCAAAACGTGCGTTGCAGCTGAAAGTTTGAGACAACATTGAGCAGTCAGCAGTTTAGTCTCGTCATGCTACGGGCCTTTCAACGTACCCCCCAGTCAACACAGAAGCGAGGTTTGGATGATCAGCAAGCGCCATGATGCAACTTGTTCAAAGCGTACACACTTGACAGCAGACTACGCTTGGCAACATGTTGCGCTCCTTTACAAACCAAACCTTAAAAAATAAAAATAAATAAAGAAAACTGCAAAGCAGAACTAATTTTTACTTCATTTCTATTCCAGTTGCAGCTAGGCAATTCAATTAAGATTTCAGAATTTATGGCCCAAGCATGCAAAGACAACTGAAAGTAACTGAGATCACCAACAAAATAAGAAATGAACTTGTAGTGACAATAACTACAGAAACAAACAAAACGAAAAAATAATATAAACATGCGCAAAACAAAAATCGATTCAACATCTATACTTTTTATTTCAGTCAACTGCATTTCTATTCGTTCGGTCTGCCAACAAACGCAGACAACGTAGTAGATAGAAGACTTCACTGCACCGTAGAACCGTAAAAAAAAAAAAAAAAATGTCCCATCAAGACTTGCTTAAACAAATATTCACATGCAACAAATCAGAAGGCAATTTCCTGCCCCCAGCCCCACTTTTCCCTCGCATAAAAACAAAAATAAACCGACTGCATATACACTATGTACACCGTCGTTCCCAGTCCTATGTACAGAACAAACACTACACGAAAGACCGATGCTACTCTCACAAAATAAAACAGAGCGAAAAAAAAAAAAAAAAAAAAAAAAAAACAACCCTTCAACTTGCAAGTTCGTCATCATGCTTTGGCATGTGCAATGAAATATCCTCTCATCTGTACACCAATTTCCATAAGCCGCATGTGAACCTGGCTTTGAAATGAAACCCCACCTTCTTGCTCCTACGAACGCAAACAAAGACAAAACAAAGACGTCTCAACAAAACGACGACACCGCAGTTTGTTCGGCTCCGACAAGTTCAGAGAGGAAGAGGACCGCATTTCTCCTCGCGACAATCCATCTCGTTGCATAGTAATGTCCACCCTACCTCCCGAGTCTAGTGCCGTGCCATCGAGCTACTGAAACACATTAAAACCAAAACTATTTTAAGTAGGGAATTAATACTGCTAGCTGGACAGCCCTAGCCATTAAATACTCGCGTCCCCAAGCACCCAAAAACGGAGAGTTTGTTTTTTCTGTCAAGCTTTTTCTGCGGCGTTGCAGAGTGTCGGTATCCGGTGTCCGAGCGGATCTCCGCCTGTGACCGTGCTGTGACCGCCGCTTCACTTTACGAGCGCTGAGGGAGACTATGACCTTACAAACATGTAGCCCGCAATGAATGCATCTAAAAAGAGTCCGGCTCCTGGTATAACGCGACTGGAAACAACTTTTGTTGTTTTCTAATTTGAGAACTAGAAAAATGCAACTAGAGCTGCCATAACACAAAGTAACCGACAAACGACGTGCGGTACTGAGGAAACCAAACAAACAATTCAACAGTAAAAAAAAGCTATTTATCGTTGGGCACGGCACAACTTTTAAAAGGGGCATCTCGTTGGGGACGACCGCAGCCTAGAATACGGAGAACAAAGAGAACCCGCCGCCACGACGGTGGTACCCAAAACACGCCGTCGATCGAATCGCTTTCCCAAAGTTCAATTCCTTAGTTTCCTCCGTAAAAAAACATAAATACACCGGAAACAACCATACAAGTAAAACAGATGGTCCAGAAAAAAAACAAGGTCAACAAAGACTACTAAAAATATTTTGGGCTAAAAGAAACGGCTTTACACTACCGAATTGAGCGAAACTACTGGCACTCCGGACAACGGGCTCTAAAAAGAGCACTGCACAGGTGCGTTCGGCGCAAAAAAAAAACAAAAAAAAACAAGAAAAACACAACACATTAGGGAATGCCAGTAAAAGGCGCCAGGAGCTGGACAGACGTTAGACATGCGCACGTGCACGAAAATAATACGGGTGGCCCATACGACACACCACTTCTTGGCTCGAGACGAGGGGCACACATGCCACAGGGGGTCCGGATGCCAACAGAAGACAATCCAAAGGGCCGTTGCCCAGGTAGACTAATCCGAGTGCGACAAATTGCCGGCTGACCAAACTCCCCGTCGGCGAAGGGGCACGCCGACGAAAGTCTCCGCCGGCGAAGCACTGTGCCGACGAAGCTCTCGGTCGACCAAGCGGTGTGCCAACGAAAGTCCACACCGGCGAAGCACTGTGTCGGAAAACGTGCAGCCCGACGAAGTTCGTTGCACGGGCTGCAAAAACTTCGCCGTCGAGCAGACGACGACGACAAGGTCGTGGCACGCGAGAACCACCGCCTTTCTACGGTGCGCGTGCGGTAAACCAGAGTTGCCGAGTCCAGCCCGGTCAACGCGGACACCCACGTCGTCTGCAGACGACACGGAGAGCAGAGTGTGTCGCGCGCCCGCGCGATTCTCGCCCTCAGAGTTTCTCTTTGCAATGTCGAATCGGGTCCCGGAACGGAGTTGCTGACCACGAGGCGAAGCGCGCCGTCTCGTTGCTCGAGGTTGGCTGCCGCCTGCGTCGGGGTTCCGGCGACCCGGGGTGCGAGCTTCCCAAAAACATGTCTCTGCGGGGCCCACCGTTACCACTGCCTTCGAAGAGGAGAGGGAGCGAAAGGGAGAAAGATAGGCACCCCCGATTCCGCGCTCGACTTCCGGCTAATCGCAGGGAGTTCCTCACGGCCTGTGGAACCTGGGAAAATATTCCAGAAATGCTGTCAGTGGAGTGCATAGTTTCTCGAGCCGCAGTCCGACTGCCCGTACATCGTTCAAAAGCCACGAAGTTCGCTGCAGACATGACAAATAAATTATCTCAGTCGACATGACTCGAGCATGTTTGAAGTGTGCTGATTCATACATGTGTATGTTTCAAACATGCCTGCATGCAGTTTTCGTATGACGAACGTGACAAGGAAGAAACATGCCTCGGATAGTGCCTGCACACTGTCTTTTGAATGATGTATGAGCAACGTGACTGCGACTTAAAGGGGCACTGACAACCCAAAGGTCGTATTTTTTTTATTGTCTAAAACGATGCAACTTGTAGTCATAGACACGCAAAAAAAACCGCATCGCGAAAACAAATTATTTTCGCGCGCGCACGCGCCTTTTTAGTTTTGGCGTTTAAATCTCCCGCCGCCACCTCCTTGCTTCTTTTGATCGGTGACGTCAAAAATCAGGAAATTTAGAAGCTTTGTAGGTGACATTTCTATAACATTTAATAACGGCAATCGTAAAACATGTTTTTTAACGCAATTGCGAACGCACTACGGCCCCTCTTTTTGAAATACCAGAAATCAGAGTTCGGTGTGACTTCCTAGATTTGTACCCTCCCTCGGAAAACTTGGCGGCGCTCGTTGGCGAGCTTGGCGAAGTCGGAGAAAAAACCGGTTTTTTCCCGCCGGCGCCCTTGTATCCCTCACCTCCTCCTCGCTTGGGGTTGCCGTGGCAACGGCGGAGGTCCGAAAGAAAGTCGAGTCGCAGGAGACCGCAAAATTTGACTCGCTGCACTGGCGCGGATCGCGCGGGAACTTCAATTTCGGCATTTGGAAATTGTTTTTTTAATTCACAAATACTGAATTTTAAAGTTTCAAATTTTGAGGGTAATGTCCCGGCATCGTTTTCGATCGTTTCGGATAATTAAAAAAAAATATGATTTTGGTGTGTCAGTGCCCCTTTAAGTACAGGAGAACCTCGTTGATACGATCTCAGTCCGTACGATTTCCCGTCCTGTCCCGTCTCGTACCTTCACGAGCAAGGGCTTGAGAAATTTCCCATTCGGTTACGCCGTTTTTTTACCCGCACACACGTTCCTGAATATCACGATTTCCTGGTTTAGTATCTTCAAAATTTCACCAAACACCGATTAGATTACAGTGGAACCCCGATTATACTACTTTTGCGGAACCGCACGAAATCATTGTATAATCCGCGAGTCGCATCCTCCAAAAAAACAATACAGACTAGCCCGGTTATAACACACCCGTTTGGAGTTTCGAACAAACCGCGGCAAGGGCAACGCGGGGCGTTCATCGTTATCGTCCTTTGTCCTCTGCCCTTCATACCGTACTGGGATGAAAAAGATTGAGAACCTCCGCTAACAACGCACTCCTACATCAAAACAGGTTGCCTGCCCCACCCCTCTGCATAGCTGTCATGCGACAACATCCCAGCGGCATGAGACAACTTCCCAGTAGTGCAGCAATGTCCCGTGGCAGAGAAATATTGATCTCTACGACAATTGCTGGATCGCCCCATCCCCACTTGGTCGCTGCAGCGTGAGTGTAGTCACCAAACGACCTTCTTGCATGTCAAAAAATCACATTTCTGGAGCGTTGCGGAGGCTGCGGCAGCGTGCTGAAGACACGTTTTTCACTCGTTTGTCGTCATTCGCCGAAGAAGTTCTTTAAAGGGGTAGTGCAACAATTTTAGTGTTGAAAGAATTGGCAATTTGCATTTTTTATATATTGTTTATCCAAGCCCAAGTGACCAAAAATGCGTCACCTTGCCCCGAAAAACAGCTATTCCGGTGCGTAATCGCAAAGAAGAAAACGAAATAATTTGCCAATCTGCAGCGCGTGTGGTAGTTAACGGAACTGATGTGTGACATACTCTGGGGGATAAGCGGAAGTCAACAAACCCTGTCCCCCTCCGCTGCTACACTCGCCGTCAACCCCGTGGGAAACCGTCTTTTGTGTCGATCACTCGCCGCGACCTTCGACGATGCTAATCCTTTAACAGTCGATAATCGCGGAGGAAGCGGCTGGGGTCTCTGAAGCAAGAACCCAAGGGGAAACCATCTGATCCACGAGGTACGTCACTCGAAAGGAGACGTGGAGAGTTGAGAGGCACTTTGAACTTTGATTTGTTTCATTTTGTTTACATAAAAACTAGCGTTCGCAAGAAGATACAGTTTTGCCGTTCTTCGTTCCAAGGGTGACAGATTAATTTCCGCAGTTAATTGGCCAAACTGAAGACTGTTGCGCCGCCTCTTTAAAACCCTGTGTAAGATTGGGACTTGCCGTTGAGAACACGTGGAAATTTTTACGGAAGCGTAGTGCTGCAGGAAAAAGGCACAACTCGTCGAAAGCAATTCTTGCTGGTCTCGCGGCTGTGATCAAAGCTTCCTTGGCACGCCAAAGCACTGTGTCTCTGTGCCTTCACACGCTTGGATACCGATCAAGAATTGGACACCGTGTAGATATGTTTTGCAAGTGCAATTTGAGTGAAGCCGTATGTGTCTCTGGAGCAGCATTTTACTTTATTCTGACGACTGTATTTGTAACTAGCGGCATTCGCGGTCCAGAGACGAGCTTGATCCAGCGTCCAGTGGCGACGGAAGAGGGGTGGAAGGTATGTCTCGTCGTAAGACGGTTTACAGAATACCGTGCACAACAGCTCCTCATCACTGATCAGTGCTGGCTCATTATCAACCTACTTTATTGCATTTGACGTTTGATCGCGGCTGTATGGGCCGCCCTGTATGCGACTGTATGGGTCGCGCTTCAAAAATTTTTATTGTCGCCGCCTTGTAGTTTTGCTTTTGAAAACCCTTCTTGCTCCATAGCGCTGCTGTTTGTGCTGCAATGCGATCCATTAGAGTAGATTTGGAACATAGCCATGGTTTATAGCGCATAAGAGGAACCATACAGATTGTTTTCCCCTCTTTATTAATAGCAACTCGCTTTAACAGCTAGAAGATCCAGAACTCCGTGGCAGATATGAGACAACTACACGCAACACAACTTCAAAACTTTGCCGCGGCGCCGATTCTTGATCGGTATCCAAGCGTGCAAAGACACAGAGACGCAGCGCTTCGGCGTGTCAAGGAAGCTTTGATCACGTCGCGAGACCGGTGCAACTTGCTTTCGACGAGTTGTGCCTTTTTCCTGCGACACTGTGCTTCCGTAAAAATTTCCAAGTGTTCTCAACGGCAAGTCTCACAGCTTACACAGGGTTTTAAAGACCTTCTTCGGCGAATGAAGACGAACAAGTAGAAAACGTGTCTTCAGAACGCTGTTGCCAGCCTCTGCAATGCTCCAAAAGTGTGATTTTTCTATATGCAAGATGGCCGTCCGGTGGCCACACTTCAGAAGCGGGGATGCGTGATCCAGCAATTGTCATAGAAATCAGTGGCAGAGCAAGCACAATAAGATGACTTCACTGCGGCGCAGTAACGCAGTGGCAGATCCAAGGGGGGGGGGGGGGGGGGGCGACGGGGGCGGCCGCCCCCCTCCCCAAACAAAGTCGACCCCCCCCCCCCTCTCCCCCCTTCTCGGAGGGCAATTTGACATGGGTGGGCCCCCCTTGCACATGAAAGAATGGGAGACTAGTATCCTCAAAAATTTTCTGCCCCCCCCCCCCCCCCCCCCCAAAAAAAAACGGAGTTCTGGATCCGCCCCTGCAGTAACGTCACGTGGCAGAGCAAGTGCAACACGACGCAGCGCAGCAATATCAAGAAGCAGTTAGCATGAGACCAGTAACATGACGAAACAAATTTCAGTGCTCTACAGCAGTGCCACGAAGCAGAGTTGGCTGCTGAGAGCACCGCAGAGAAGGCAAATGCAGCTCACCTAGTGAGGTGCCTGCTGTCTTCGTGGACCCGCATCTCCATGCTTTTGAACTCATTCAGTTCCTTCCTGATGGCCGCCTGAAGAGCGCAACAAAGAGCACAGAAGTTGGGCACAGTGAGTGAGACTGTGCTCGCCTCTCAACACAAATAGAGAATGGTTCAAGTTATGCGGCAGCAGCCTCAGCAGTGGTGCTTTCAAAAGTATCCTCATACTGCCGGCGGTATGGATAAGGAAGCATGACAGCAATAACAAACTTGAACCTGGAGATTTAGGTGAAGCCTTTAAGGTCTCGGAAACCCCAAAGTGATTGTTCCGTGTAAATCACTTGCAATGCGGTGCCTTGACACCACTTCTAAGACAAGCCGAGACTCTGGCAGTCACAAAGATTGTTTCACTTGCCGCCACTAGTCTTTCGAGTTTGCTTAGATAAACACACCCTCCATGTTTGAGTGGTTGTAAGAAATGCCTTTTGTGATTTCCACTATTTTCTGATCGATGAAGATGCACCTCAGATGACTAGATTCCCCATACGACTTCGTCTCAGAATAGATGCAGTAACGCAATGCAGAAGCCTAGAGACCTTGTAAAAAAATAGTGTCTATACTGGATAGTCCCTGGCACATAGTTGTGCATCAATATATGGCTCAGATTCTCTAAAATCATGCTCAAACTGGAAGGGCACATTATTTAGGGGGAAGATACAGCCAAAGAAATTTGGAAGCACAAGAGACGTCTGAGGGTACTTGGGAAAACCCCTGGGTTCCTAGGAACCGAGTTTTGAGAAGCCGTGCTCTAAAATATTGAGCCTGCATTGTCGTCATCGACCATGAATGATTAAGAGAGAACACTGGTCTTGGAGCTCTCTTCCTTATTTTTTGGCCAAGCCCAATGAAACAGTACAGGCTTGTTCAAACCTGTGTGGTGATTTTAAATATTATAATTAACCAGACTGTTTCCAAAAGCAACAGTGAAAATCCATCTTTAAAGAGGAATGCTTTAACATACAGTCAGATATTACAAATAATAAACAATACAATGCTGGAAGCACTTTTTAGATTGGACCATCATTACTGGCCTTACAAAACATTAAAGTTCAGTGCTCAGTATGTGGCTACCAAGCAATGAACTAATTTTGGAATGAAATGTGTGGCTACCAAGCAATGATCTAATGTTGGTCGCAAGAAGATTAAGTATCTACTTCCCGAAATGTTAAATAGGATTGCATCAAATGGAATTGGTATAACTTATGTACCCAAAAAGCATATATCAAACATTTTACAAATGTGCCCGTAGTCATTTCTGCAATGGTATGAGTGTAACTATTGTGCGTTATCATATTTTGTTATTTATTACTTCTGACTTTTGGAGTTGTTGTCTGTTTGCTTTGCAGGGATGCCAAGGGCTCATCTAGCTGTTTAAAACAGCTTTTTTCCTTGGCATCCCCCAAGAGGGAAATAAAGCAATGTTCAATAAAACAACAGTCGAATCAAAAATTTTCCTATACCTATATCAGTGTTGAAAGCAGCATTTGAACCTTTTGTAGCAGGTTCTGTAGCATTCAAAATACTGGTATGGAGCAGCCACTAAGGCTTTTGGAACAGATGCAAATGAAAAAAGAATTGCCTATCCAAATGAGTTCGACTGTGGTGATTGCCAGTTCCTCTTTGATACTGCAGCATATTACTTATCACATTTTGTGCTAAAAATAAATAGGACGCAAAAGGAACAGTTCGCCTTCTTTTTTTTAAATAAGGCTCTGGTCAGAGCAGGGTCCATTTAAAACGGGTACTAAAAATGGATGAAAAATAAATCATAGCCCAACCCTTCAGTTGCGATGAAGCCTCCCTCCCATCCCTGTCCTACACTCGGTAGTTTAATTTGCCTGCAAGTATAATTTCTGCAAAATGCCACCAAAAACCAGCATATCCGCCACACCAATAGAAATGCGTTCCCAGAGTTTTATGAGCCCGCCAAACTCAAAACTCTAGTATCATAAACTACAAAAACAACCACAGACAAATATTAGGAAAGCCTGCACTTGCGCTTTAAATGTGACACTGCTCTTTAGCGGCACTGGAACTAGAATTAAATCAAAGTTTGCTGCTCATTCATTCGACAGCTGCACAAGAACTACCGTATTTATTCAAAAATAGAGACCAGTGTTTTGTTTTTTGCTTATCTTTTTTTTTGCTGCTTCCTTTTTTAATTATTATTAGAGATTAATCTGTAATGAAGAGAAAGAAGGTCGATCTGTAATAACCCTGAGAATGAATTCCGTGCCTATTGCGCTAACCCTCCAACAGGTCAGTCGCTGCTCCTAGCACTCCGGTGCAGAGCGGTGATGCCCGACGCATGCACGCTTGTGTGGCGAGATGTAGTGAAGGTTGACGGGAGCGGCGCAAGTGCCACGGTACTCTGCAGTCAAGGCAACAAGGCATGTGGCAGACATGATAATCTAGTGATTTCACCAGGAGCACAAGATCCTGGTTCTCTCTTATCACAGTATACCACCATCCTACTACTATTTTACAAAGTTTTCTCGAGACTTTTAGTTCCTGACCTCGCTGACATCGTCTAGTAATTTAGACGATGTCGACGATCAACTGGCCAGCTCATCAACCGGCCAGAATGATTGACGAACAATCCCTATACTTCGTTTCACCTGAAGCCGACGCTACAGCCGACTCTACGAGCCAATGGGACCAATTAAACAGCATAAAAGTGTGACATCATGGCATTCATCTCCCTGTACGTGTTTTTTCATCGGCTAAACCAATCGGGTGCAGTGAATACCCCGTGACTCGTGCTTTTAGTATGTGTGTGCCAGGTTTTATGCCGAGATTCGAGCTTTCGATTGAGCTCAGGCTTAAGGTGGAACAAATTATGTGGCGAGTAGAGACGTTGTGAAATATATTCGTACCATTTTCTTTTCCCTTCTACTTTTCTAAATATTAGGGCCGACCAATATTACATTATTTTTATATTTTGCTTTAAGCCCATCCTGGCGCAGTTATAGCGCAATTCTGAGCGAGAATGACGTTTTGGCGCGAGATGTAGCAGACTTTTGTTTTCATGGCGCAATTTGGCGTAAATAGCGCAGCACTTCCATCACTGCTATATTGAAAAATCTGCTTCCAACATCGTATGCATTGCACATTTAGCTACATGTTGCTAAAAAAATGTAATATTTCTCCCTGCCCTAGATGATAAGACATCCCCCCTGAAAATTTTTAGGAGTCCAAAATTTGTTGTTTTGAGAAAGTGTTCTACTAGCATCAGCCTCAGTGCTACTTCAGCCCACACGGATGTTACAAAGTGATATTACGGCTAAAATATTAATCTTCAAAATAAGAAACTTGGCAGATTAAAAGAAAAATACCTGTAAATTTCAACATTAACAATTTTCAAAAAAAAAAAAAAAAAGATAGCTTTTTAGAGATTTCTTGGCTCCAAAGACTCCCAAAACTGATGCTGAACCAAAATTTGGATTTCGCAAAATAAGGCTGCAGAAGTGTTGAACGAGACGCTGTGAACTCCAAAACATCACTCATACATCAATATCTCCAACGAATGCACGTATTATTAGAAAAGATGGGCGCAATCGAGCGAGGAATGTGATATCGCAATCCTCTTGGAACAGTTTAGAATGAGGGGTAGCAGCATTGCTTCTCTCCTCCTCGCTTCGGTTCACCAGCTTGAGGTAACGAAGCGAAGAGGAAAGAGATGAGAATTGGTCACGTCACGTCTCAGCGGCTGTGTTCAATCGCGCGCTTCCTTTCCCAAATTATGGCTAATCGTTGGAGATATTGCTGTACGAGTGAGGTTTTCGGGTTTTGCAGCATCCCACCTGCCTTGTTTTGCGAGCTCCAAATGTCAGTTCAGCATCCCCTTAAGGGCGGGGCAGACCCGAGACACCGCTAGAGGTTAAAATTAAGCTACGCACGAGTGGCCCTTCAGGGGCTATTTCCTCACGTCCGTTCGTCAGCGGGCACCCACACACGCACATACCTTGTCTTTGGGCGTGAGCCTAGTCCAGGGTTTATCTGCCCTGCGGTCGTAGTCTTGCGCCTGAGTCACCTCCACGTAGTCATTGAAGCGAATGATCTTCCTCTCCTTCAGCTCTTCGATGGTGGGCCTGAAGCTCAGCTGCAAGGCGGGGACAGAACCACCACGCTCCGTCAGGCACGTCGCAACCGTAGCGCTCGTTCGGCCTCGGACGAGTTTTTGAACGTTCGGCCGCACCGCACCGGCAAAAAGCCGAGAGGTGGCCCGTCCCGTACCCCTATTTGAACGTTGAGAGACCGCAAGGCCGCAGCTGTTCAAACGGTAGCTGCACTGCTTGTGAAAGCGTCCCCCGTCTCGAAGAGGCTGGTTTTTTATGCTTTTGCATTTGAGTGCGATTGGCTGCGTCGCAGCCGCTTGTAACCGCCTACGATGGAAGAGCACCTTGGCACACTGTGGCCGTCTATCGGGGAGTTCTGTAACTCTTCCAATTTGCGTGCGATTAGAGTGAAGGTTTCGCGGCACTTGTGAGATTGAATCTATGTGCCGTCTACGAGAAATGGTCTCTTAGGATGTTGTCGAAATTACTTCAAGCACACAATAAAAGCATGACGGCAACGTACGTGGGATTACAAGGAGTTGCAATGCGGTCGGCCACACCGAAATGTAAATCTGTGAACCAGCTTTGCCTTTTCGCAAAACACAAAGATGGCCAATCGTGGCGTTCCAGAGAAGATGGCACCGTCCGAAAGAATGCTCGACATACGAACAGGGAAAGCACGGGGAAGAATAGGGGATCGGGTTACGAGCACCCACCTTTCGTATCAACACTTTTTTCTTTTGCTCTTTTTCCTTCTTGAGCTCTTCAGCAGTCTGAACTGCAAGACAGAGAGAGCGAGAGAAAGAGAGAGAAACAAAGTCAGTAAACTCCAGAAGCAAAAAACTAAAGGAAAATCGGGCTGTCACTTTGGTATATCCTGAAGGCAATCTAAATGCGTGGCATTTATAGAGCTTCCGCGACATCCTGGCATTAGCAGTGATGTGGTTGAGCTCTTGAAGCGGTTAAAAAGTCCATTGTGAAGCAGCAAAAAGAGCTTTTAGAGCATAAGCGCATATATCATCTTCGTTTATATCACTGCAAATAATATGTTAAGATTCACATGATGGCCTAGCTGTCCAACTAAAAGGCAATGTCTACTTTGCCTTCTCAGTTGCGTGTAAACTTTTGTTAGCATCGATGGCACAGCAGGAGAAATTCCCTTAAACACACAACTACCTATTTTGTTGTATGTAGAAGCACCAGACATTGGAACAAGATAGGGACTGATGAAGGACAGCACAAACAGCAGTGAATGGTTATTTTAGGTACAGAATCCCACTGAAATAATGTTAGAACAGAATAACTTTAAGCACCCAATTTTACGTTTCCTTCCGAGTTCTAGAGGTTGTAATAAAACTGCAATTCTTAATTCAGGTATCAAAGATAAACCTACACGGGAGTCCATGTAAGTCTTCTAGCAGTACTGAGGTATCCTCGCTAAATCTTGAATCGGAAAAAGATACCGCGAGATATCGCAGCCGAAGTTTTATTTGGAAATGGTGCCACATCTCACTCTGGAGGAGTGCTTTCCCCTTAGCATGCGGGTGCACTGCGGCTAAGTAAAATATGCAAAGTCGCGATGACTACTCCGCAGTTCTCGCTTTACTGCAGCATACCGGGGCGTGGTGAGAATTGCACTCAACGAAGCGCTCTCAACAGACCACGGGTGTGGTGAGAATTGCACTCAATGAAGCGCTCTCAACAGACCACAAAGATGAAAATGTTTGCTAAACTTCAGAGTACTGTTAGTGTTTGACGTGAAATTAAATCAAACAGTACATTATTTGAGGCGACTATCGAACGTTCTGAAAACCTACACAAGCATATTGTAACGATCAGGCCAGGTAGCGAGGCCCGAGCTATTTAATTTCAGTATTATTAAAGTGAAATAAAGCTTTGGCGCAGTGTTGGCGCGAATTCCTCGCATGGTGGTAAAATCTAGCAGAATGTAGCAGGGTAAGCCCCTTAGCACAAATGGATAGCAATCGCATCACTGCGTTAGGTCATGCAACCACATGACACCATGATTTATTGGCACATTACAACGCGACTTCACGTCACATTGTCACCCTACGTGGCCGAGTCATCACAATGACACATAATGCCAATGTCATGCGACGTCCGTGCGACACAACGACCGTCACATGAATACCGTGACGCAACCACGATGTTCACATGATGACGTCGCCATCGAGGCAAAGTCCCACGGAAGCGGCAAGAGCTGGCCCCATAAATGCTACACGTGTAAAAAAAGGTAAAGATCCATTGACACCTACGTTTCAGGATATTCCTCTGCTCCAGTTCCTCCACCGTCGGACGCAAACTTAGCCTCCTGCAGACGGGAACGAGAAAAAGGGCACACCTCGTTGGAAGAGATCAAAGAGGAACTGTGCTCGGGGACAATTTTCAGCGGTACTTCGGAACAAGACGGCATGTGCACAGCTTCGACCGGCGCTCGAGGTGGGCCAGTGCACGGGTACCCATACAAAGGAAAACAGAGGGCATTCGAAAGCCAGATCCTGCGCAAGGAGCAGATGACGCTCTGGTCCGCCCCAATTGGAGGAAGACAGTGGGTAGACGAAGGCAGCTGCCTTTACGTCTACCCACTAATCCTTCCAATCAGAGCTCAGTGCTCTCATCTCCTCCTCACCCTCGACTTTTCTCCACACAGCTTTGGCTTCAACGCCATAAAACGTTGTTCCCGAGTATAAACATTGCACGGACGTCCTAGCTGCTAGAATACCGAACAATATAAGAAGGTACTGCACGTACGACGCCAGAAGCAGATACGACAATCGCCATTTTGCCCTTGAAATCGCCTTGCTAATGGAATACCACATTTACTCGCATTTACTTGTATTTACCCCCCACAGGCATCAATATTTGGATTTTTTTTTTCCCCTTGCGTAATGAACGCACCTCTAATTTTCGGTTCAGCGAGTCTCGAACTCTGCCCAACTCAGCTAGCCACCAAGCCCATTTTCTTTTGCCGCTAAGCGGCCAGGCCAAGTCGAGCCAAGCCAAGCCGCTTTCGTTATGGCTGCAAGTGAGTAGTTGCGGAAGTGATCTTACGTAAGACCAAGCGGCGCGCACACCTAATGAAGCTGGAGTCGAGGAATTGCCCAGTCCCGGACACGCTTCGCCCATCGGATGCACTGATGTCAACGAACACGCCGTCGTCCGTGGTCCGCTTTCGGACAGCGAAATCGTGAAAGTGGTTAGGTCTAAGAACGGTCGCGTTGCTCTCCGTGCTAAGTGAGCTTCGTAGGGCACTTTTCCTTCGGCAAAGAGCACGCCAAAAGCGCCCTAATAAAGGTTTCCAATTTATAGAGCATGGTTACTGCGGCACGCCCACGACCAGCCGTGGGTGCGCCTCCGTCAGTGGAGACGTGCCGCAATGCAAACATTTTGCCTAGCGTGATGAACCCCAAATATGTGTCAATTTTTCGGGAAAAAAAGTGAGTTCATTATGTGAGTGCATATGGCAGCTAACAGTACCTAGCTGCTATTTTACGGTAGGGCCGATCACCCCCATCGTTGGAGCGCACCGATTTAAATTGGGAAAGTGGCGCAAACATGGCTGTAGATTACTGAACTCGGAGAAGTAGTTTGGAGATCCAAGTTCCCCACAAACTTTGTGCACGAAAAAGCTTAGGGAGCGTTTCGTCGGGAGCTGAGAAACGCACTGCGACAGCTGAATCTTGTACGAGCCTGCGCTCTCATGGCACAGTATCCTTTCCAACCACTTGTGTCGAGAGGCAGTGCGACAAAGCGTGCGCCGTTACTGTGCCAATAAAAGCTGCCACGATACTAACTACCGTAACACAGCGAGATGCCCCACCCCCAAAAGATAACACACCTTTATTTTTTACCTGATTTGCCATTTTCTCAAAAACACCAAAAGATAGCCCACTTCCAGTAGCTGCAGGGCCCTGGCCAATGGTGACCTCGGCAGAAATGGTGTTACTTAGCCATGGCGGAAGATAAGCGAACACTGCTGGCTGGGAAGGACAGCAGTCTTCGGTTTGTAGCACCTCCCTGCACTTTTTTCATCGCACACCGAAAGTTAGCAAGTTATTCCTTATTTTTGCCCGATCTGCTTTCAATTTTAGGTGGGCTACCTTTCAGGGTATTACACAGTCGAGTCACTGCGACTTTTTCGACACATTTTGTTTCCCTTAGACCGTTTCAGAAATCTTGATAAGCCGGGAGGCGACGACACTCATGTCGGAAGTGGCGGCAGAGACGATGCACACCTTGTTAATTTGTTTCCGACGGCTTCCCGTGACTCCTGACGCTCCCTGTCCGACTGCATGAGCAGGATATTCTTGTCAATGAGCTCCTGCCGGTCCGGACGCTGGGCAAGCTTCAGGGCTAGGGAGTCCTTGCGGGCGATCTTGGCCGCCAGGCGACCTGCAATCCCAAAGAAGGACACCAATTGTCAACCAGCCGACGTTTGTTCGCCGGGTCACAAACCTATCTCACTCACAAAGCACCCCCGTGTGGCTTGTGCGTAGGGTCGCAACAGAGCTCCAACCAAATCTATGCCATTTCAAAAGCCAGCTCTCACAGTAAAACATCCAGCATGTGTCCATGCGAAGAGAACACCAACAAAGGGGGTGCTTCGGCAAAAGCGGAATGCCAAGTCAACATCAATTGCAGTCACACGCTTCAGCTTTTACCCCACTATTTCGTGCCTCCCCATTTCTTCCTAAGCCACTCGTTCACTTATCCCTCGCCTCCTGCACACCCTCCCCCCATGTGTGAGCACGTGTTCTCGACATTTCCTAGATGCCAGTGGGGGCCGTAGACCAGGCCGACCAGTGCTGCATCAGCGTTCGGCCGGTACTCACGTTCGCTAGGGAGGACAAGAGCCCCGGCCGAAAGCTGCGGCCGCACCCGTGTCCGGTCAATTTTTGCACGACGTCCTTCCAATAGGGGCACAGCGTCGGCGTTAAAAACTCAAACGCCCCATTCGCATAAACTATTCGGGCCGGCAGTTTCACAGAGACATTGTAGTGGTTTGCGAAATTTCAGCCGAACAAGAAGACCCTACGAGACGAGTGAAGTTCGGTGCTACTTCGCCAATTTTTTTGTTTAGTACAACAAGCTACATTCCAATGGCAAGAAAAATAAAAAAAGAAGGAATCGCCTGGCTGGGACATTTTGTCGAATGCAATATAATGGTGCAATAGCTCTTGATTGGGTTTTTAACGAGCGACACTTTCTATCGGAATGACGTGCAACATATGGCAAAGAAATTGTGAATGCATAACGACCTCGTCTTCCTTCATGCACCTCTTCATTGGGGGCACTCCATCATTTTCCCTGAAATGCCGCTGCTCATACAATCCGACCGTGAAATGCCTTCGCGCCTGCTAGGTTATCCCTCTACGCCGTTCCTACTTGATTACGCAGTAAACCGGGAGGAAGAGAGGGGAGCGTTGGGGCACCACTTCCCCTCGTTCACTCCTCACAACGCTACGCCGTCGGTCGTGCGTGCTACGACGTAAAACCAACAGCTGCACTACTTCACCGACACCTTGCCACGGTGTGACCAACGCCAGCGAGCGAGGTCCGTGCGGTGTTCTCGTATAAAGCCGCTTGCTTTAGGAAGAAGCCAAGGGAGGGGAGGGTGCCTCACCCTGCTCGTCATCGCCGTAGTAGTCCCTCCAGTTGATGGGACCGTCGTCGTCCGAGTCCGAGTCGGAGTCCCCTGGCCGGCTGTTTTCCTTGTCGCAGTCCGTCAGCCGCAGGGCGGGGGGAGGGGGCAGGGGGCACTGGGGGCTGCCCAGGCCTCCCTGGCCACGCGTGGGACGCAGCCTGCAGGAAGGGGGAGAGTCAGGGCACCGGGGAGAGAGGGGCCCACGTGGTCTGCATCTGCATCGCCTGTGCCGCTCTCCAATTTTACTGCAAAGCTGAAAGGTGAAGCCTGGACAAAAGCGTGGCCCCAAAGCTCCACACCGATTAGTTTTGAAAAAAAGGGGGGGGGGGGGGGTCAAGAGGCCATTGCAGTAAAAGGAGCGTTTGCGCCAGGGGAATCGAACCCAAACTATTTAGATGATTAAGCGAGTGTTTTTCCAGCGTGTCGCGACACATCGCTGCGAGCTAAGGTGACGTTTGGCGGGAAAGCCCCTGGGGGCCTCCGCCCTGCGTCCGGCAGGTAACAACTTGACACCCCGCCGCACGTGTCTGAAACCCGGGTTAGCACCGGTATCTCCATTCCAGGAATTGCTATACAGTGCACATGCCATGCGCTAAGCCAGTCACTAAACTCACCGATAGAGAGCGCCGAGAGTGTAATACCGCATGTTTCACGTGTAACACAATTGCCTAGCAATTTGCAACGCGTTTTTTGCTTCATTTGAATGGGCTATCGACGACCCCGATGCAAGTGCTTTCTTTATTGTTTGAAATGCTAAGGACGGCGCAGTATTTTCGTGCCTCGCTGATATAGATCCCGTTGATAGACCGCTACTGTCAAATTACCCGAGCATCGAAGACAATGCCGGGAACGTAGGTACACACGCTGCACATACTGGCATCTGCAGCGGTAACTGTTCGAAAGCAAAAATCTAGAACAAGTGACACTTTGCACAATGCTTCTGTGCACCTTATTTGGGTTATTTACTTTGAATCTTTCATATAGGGGAGCTGAGCACATGCAGCGCTTGTACCTACATTTTCCCAGCAACCTCTTTGGTACTCGGGAATTTCGGCAAAAGGTCTAATGGACACCCCAACGTATCGACAAAATTTTCGGGGACCGACCATTCCCCAAACGATCCCGCTCCGTCAATGTAGAAACTTACAGAACGGAATGTGGACAGCCACAAGGGTCGGTCAAGGTTGATTGGAATATTTATTCCAACAGAGGAAACTAAAAATCCAACAAGCAAGGAACTATGTCAATGTTTTGCAGTGTTCCCCGCTTGCATCCATGCACTGCTGCCATTCTTTTAGCAGCTCCCCTGTTCTTCTGGCGTAAAAAAGACTGGGCTGCACGACGGCAGTCGAACTAATGAGTCCGTGCGGTTCATTTGTCACCTGCTGTCGTCCTTTGCCAAACTGTTGACATTATTCATATCCTGTTGTCTGTGGCTATGTTCCGCATACTGTTCTTGCAATCTTCTCAAAATTTCAGCTGGTTCAACTTTTTCCTTTGGCAGAAATTTGATCATGTAGCGCTGCTCAACAGCTGCAGATACACTGCTTGCTGCCCCGATAGCTGGAACTGCTGGCATACGTGAAGTGTGTAGTACTGAGCGCCAAATATTCTACAAGGATTACGTTAATGCTCTCCACAAGTTTCACAGCGCTATATTTCTTCAGCAATTTGTCACAAACAGAAGTCCCGGTCAACCTTGAACAGCCCTCATGGTTCGGGAATGGACTAGGTAAATGGGCTCATTTACCTAGTCCATTCCCGCGGGAAACGCAGCCACGCGATACGTCCACAGTGCTGGCTTGGCTAAGATGGTTCGTGGCACCCACTGTGGTCTGTCACAAAGTGAAAGGAAGTTCCAGCGTAAGCAACACCAAAATTGCAAGGAAGACGTCCCAGAAATTCCGGATGGGGGCCAAGAAACCGACGGACACGACCCAGAGCGGTGTCACTCACCCGTGCCTGGCCGCCGAGAGCTGCTGCTGTGTCGCGTGAGGGGGGCCCACCCCGTTTGCCTGCTGCTGCTTCTTGAGGGCACTCTTGCGCGGCAACGCCGAGCTCTGGGGGGGCTCCTTGGCCGGGATCTCCTCCACCAGCGTGGCCCCGTCCCCAACGTCCCCGCTCCCGTCCTCGTCCGCCGGCTGCAGGCGGTCCGCCGTCGTGGCCGTCGCCACGTCGTCGTCGTCGTCGTCTTCCGCACCGTTCTCTTCTGAGTAGTGCGGTGGGTGATGATGGTGGTGGTGGTGATGGTGCTGAAGAGGGGGCAGGCGGAACTGGGGTGCCTGCTGCTGAGACTGCTGCGAGTGCTGATGTTGCTGCAGCTGGTGGTGGTGCTGTTGCTGCTGCTGCAGCGGAGACTGCAGCTGCTGCTCCGTGGCAGCTTGCTGCGAGGCAAGCTGCCGGTTGCGCTCCGCCATCGCAGCAAACCGCAGGTTCAGGCTCGAGGCAACTGCGTGAAAGTGGGGGCGAGATTTTGGCTGCCTTGCAACAGGAGGACCATCCTTCTAGTAAGCTCTCTCCCCCGGCCTTGCTTAGCGCTGCTACCATTTTCGGAGGGCACTGTCCTGCACGACAAACATATTCAACAACTATCTTCATGCGTATTTAGTTTTTTTTTTGACGAATCTTTCTTGAGCATCGGTACTAGGGGGCATACAAAACAAAGAGAACCGAGAAAAAAACCACAATGCCAATCTGTTCCGACGGGCAACGGCAAGTTGGGCTGCCCTTCATTTGCAGTTCGGAGACGACAACCCAGACGTGCTCAATATTCTAAAAACGTCCTACGGCTTGCAGGATGGACAATCAAACTTTTTATTGGATTATTTCAGCCACCTTTACACTTCGTTTCACCTTCGAATGGACTGCAGCGAATGTTGAGCCATCGCAGTGCTATGAACAAACCACGTAGCTATGCGGCCCGCACGTGCCTGTGCTGTTCTCAAAGGTCGTGAGACACTCGGGTGGCATTAAAATGGCTTCGAGGGGTCATAGCGTTTTTTGCAGTCCATCGTAAGATAGAACAAAATAAAGTTTCGTGGTCATCCCGCGAAAGAAAAATGTTGAAAACGAATTTGTCAAGCTGCGTACGAAACAGCCCCTGGGCATGACAGACCCCCTCTGATCCTAAACACACCAGAATTGTTTGGTCGGTTTTATGTCCCAACAAGGGTATAGGCCATTGCTACTCAAGAAGGTTCGGCAAGGGAAAGGAAGGCCGGAGAGGAGGAAGCAGACAGAACGCTGGTAAGTGGAGGAGGTTCCCCCTTCTCTCTAGCTTTCCGTCTGCTTCTTCCTCCCCAGTCTTCCTTTCCCTCGCCCTACTTCTTGAGCTGTAACTTACTATCGTCGCCTCCAAAATGTCCATTGAAAGCTCCCTCTGACATGCTAAACTATAAATAGAAGTTTCTACCGAACTTCCAGGATATCAAGTGTCCTAAAATGAACTGTCGTCTATGATTGCCTAGAACGGGATGTTTAAGTAAAGTGACCCAGAACTCAAGTTTTTAAGAACACACCCAAGAAAATCTGTGTTTGGAACGCAGTCTCCCAAATAACAGCTGTAATAAATAAGGTAAGCGTCCCAGAACACACATGTTCCTAGCAGTGTCCCAAAACACAGTAGCACCCAGAGCTCAAGAAACGGAGGGTGTGGCAAGACCCAAGTACCTCATTATCGCTTCGCAGCCAGTGAGATACGTAGCCACATTTGCCGACACAATGCTAAAGAATGAATCGCAAAGCACGAACTTAAGTGACAAGTGGTGGATTGTCCCAGAACACGTCCTGGGACAATCCACCAGGAAACACACTTAAAAAGGTTTACGCCCTTACGTAACAAACCCTGCACGTTTGCCTTCCCAGAACAGCTATAGCCAATCATTATGCACTATGCAAAGATCTTGACCAACATTCAGACGAGGTTGGTCCAGAAAAATTAAGTTTGTACTGCACTGCAGTGCAGGTAGCATCTTCATGCGAGAATGTTTCCTCCACCTTGTCGTTTGCCTGCCGTCTACGGTCCTTTCGTAAATCGCAAAGGCCAACTATGCCCGCGATTCGTGGGGATAGATGTTGAGACCCCTAGAAAGAATAGTCAATGTATTATTCCCGCACACACGGCAAACCCGGGACAAAGCATGCTGAAATGAACTGTCCCATAGCCTCCTGTTTTGGTGACACTGCATTTATAGTAGAGCCACTGCACACGCTACCAAAGGGTGCAGAACGATGCAAACCCGAGTGCCTTCTCTTGGCGACAAGCAGCAAATGCTAAGGGTGTTCCAAATGCTCTCAAAATGTGCAAGTGAGAAAGAACTATTTCGCCCGATGCCACACAATGTATGCATAAAAACTGTCCCTAGCGTTATAAACACACTTTATAAAGTGCCCATATTTCTTTCAGCTGCAAACAAAGGCAAAAGTCTCGTTTCCCATTAAAAACGATCCGAGCGTAGTTTTTTGTGCGAACGGCACGGTGGGCGGCGAATGCCACGACGTGCTCAAGGTCACACAAAGAGTGAAACCTTCATTCCTGTGACCAGCCCTTACGCTTACTCACTTCCAGTAAAAAAATTCCTCCTCATGCCATACAAGACCTCGTAAATTTGTCCGTCGCAGCACGCCCCGACACTGGAACGGTCTCGTGAGGGAGGAAACCACGCGACGACCGCAGAGTCCTCCAAATATTCTGATACCCGCTTTGCCGGCGAAGTTTGCGGGTCAGAAGGTGCCGTCACCATGATGCAGGGAACGAGTCTTCGGCTGACGCGTGTAGCGTCCCATCCCGCGCACGAGACGGAAGCAGCCCCAGAGTCGCAACGAATTACCCATCGGGCAGAAATCGGGGATGCACACCGAGTGCCGCGTCGGCATCGACCGCTCCAAAAACTCCGGCCGACGACGGCCAGTCCGACCGTTCCGCTACTGCGCTTCCTTCTTTGGGCCGCGGTCACACTGCCGACACGTCGTACAAAGACGGCCTGCAGGCACCGCCCGAGACGCGTTTTTTCCTCGTGGTGGTTGTAGAAAAACTGTCTCAACACACGTTCGAGGCATACATACGTATGAAAGCGTGTCCGCAGGCATTTCTGTCGTCGTGTATTCAGCGAAGTCTCTTGTACAACATGCAAGCAGGGTGACAGCGGCTCTGGAGGGCGTAGTCGCAGCGGTAGATTATACAATGAATACGGGCGCCCCTTCGCCCGACGACAGACTGTGTGGAGGGGGCGAGTCCACTGACCTTCGGCAAAACGCAGGCCCAGCGTGGGCGAGGGATTGGAGAACATGGGCGGGGGCGGGATGGGCCCGATCTCGCTCACTGCTATAGGAGGCTCTGGCAGCGCGGAAAGGGTCAGCATCTCCAGCCCGGTTGGGGCCCCCGCGGAGAGGGGGGGGCCGGGCACCCCTCCCTCCCCCCGCTCTACACCTCCTCCTCCTCCGCTGCCCGGGGTGTACTCCGCCACGTGGAGCGAGCTCATGTCCAGGAGGATCGGGGGTGCCGCTGGTGGGGAGTGCGTGGAGTAGACCGGAGAGGAGAGGAGGAAGCAAGAGAGAAAAAGACAGGCAGGGAAGGGGGAAGGAAGCAAACGCTGGTGTCAGCAGTGAGCAAATGCAGAACACAGCAAACAAACAAACAGACGATGCAATGAGGCGACAGTCACGCAAGCGGGTTGAGCGAAAGATTGCCTCGGAAGAGGCTCTTCTTTTTCGGGTTTCAGCAATGGCAGAAGGAATTTCAATTGCAACAAAAGTGTCTCTGCACCTCGAAAAACATGCCACAAGTTTGTTACATTTCCATAAAAAAAGTTACCCTATAAAGAAGAAAATGAATATTACTGAATTTCAAAGCAGGTGAAGCAAAGTGATACCTGTACTTCAAAGCTTTTTCTTTTTTAAAGTTAATTCTAGAAAACGTTTATGCCTTCTCTATGGTTAACTTCCTCCTAAACAACATAGACAAAAAACAACCGAGTTGGTAACAGCAAACTTAACTTTGGGCATTAATATTTCCATATCCAATACAAACAAGCTGTACTACAGAGGCATAATCTGCATGCCGAACTTGAGCTAGGCCATAATTCAGGTTCTGATTATCGATAGTGTACACTATGAATGAGCTTTCTTACATTCATTGTATCAGCTTACATCAGTCAGGCTTTAGGGTGTTGGTTTTAAACCCTCAAACCACCTGGCAGCTAGGCTCTATTTCTTCCTTACTTTGCTAACCTTCTGACCTTGCTGAAACCTTTCACCCTTGCATGCGATTTACCTCCCAAGAGTGGGCTGCGAGATGCTTGATAACTCGTGGAGGCATTCCAATGATGCACAACTGATGGGCGGGTAGTAACTGAACATTCCTGTTTCAATGTTTTGGAATTTCCCTACTACACTCGGCGACAACTTTTCTTGGCAAAGCAGTGGAGAGGAGGAGAGCTCTCACACAGCTTTATTCAGTGCTCAAAATGGGAGAGGGAATGCGTGCCTGTACCCTCCACTGCATTGCCAAGAAAAGTTGTCGCCAAGTATAGACATATCCTTCAATGTGCAAGCAAAAAGCTGAAAACATGTGCTCGAAGCAAATGTGTGATGAACTGGATGGCGGAGACAAGCGTGCACACACGTGTGCAGAAGTCAGAACTGAAGGGAGCAGGTTCAAAGCCAATTGCAAAAAGCTAGCGATACTTTTCCCAATTTAGAATTTATTAGAAACAGAGACGCAACAGGCTTTTTACAGGACATTTGCCAACACTTCATGCTAATAGCTAGAAGAAAGTATGTCTAAGTGAGAGATCAGATAATACTAACATAAGACAAAGTATCAGAACATGCCTACTCTTCTCACTAAAAGGTGAACACACGTGATGTCTGGAAAGGTGACCCACTATTCACAAACATCCTCCAATGTGACCCAAGCATAAAGTTTTACTACACCTACCAACTCTTCAGGGGGATCAACGAAGAAGAGCTCAAAAACTTTATGAAACTAGAGCTAGATGTCGTTTCTCTAGCCGGTAAGGTAATCTCCTGTCTCCATTTTGTGTTGCTGCTATGAGAAACAAAACCCTACTTGCAGAACAAATTATCGTTACCAATAACAAGGACCAATCAACGCACCAATTTAAGTGAAACTAAGCCCCTGCCTAGGATTTGCGTGGCTTTTGGCCACCACTATTTCTGCATTCTGTACAACTACATCAACCAAAACATGACATTTTTTGTTTTCCAGATTTTAACGGGAGGGAAAGCAGCAAATAACACAGACAATGTTTCTAAAAAAAATAGGGTAGACTCGCGTGAAAAAAACATGATACTGCCAATGAGATAATGCCCACTCGAGTCTCAATGTCACTGCAAGCGTCCCACGTCTACAAGAGGGTCAGCAAATAATTCCATCGAGCAAGCTCGCCCTGGGAGCAAAAAGGTGTATGACTAAAAAAAGCATGCAGGCACAAGGTATCAAATCTTCATGTCCAGATGCATACCAGCAATCATCATCGTGCTTGAAAAACAGAGGTCATTTGGGACCTGGTACTCGCTACACCACAAGGACACATAACCGACTCAACCATACTCAACCATGGAACACCGGTGCTTTAACACTCACACATGCAAGGAGGCAGCACAATTTAACTGCAGATCTTAAAGACACAGCACTCAGTCTCTAGGACCTTGCAACCACGTCCGAGTGCCAAGACAAGGTCAACAACACACGGTACCTGCACACCGGACAGGACTACAAACTGACCGTAAACACCGGCGATTACCGGCACAAGCGAATCGCCGAGCGACGCAAGAGTGAAATTAAACCAGGAGACAGAGAGCACTTCGGTTGCGACAGGAAGCATACTTTCATTGGACATCGTAGATCACACTTTCACCACTGTTACCTAGTAAAGAAAGTTGAGTGAACTGTACAAAACAGCAAAGAGTGCTGCCATTACTGCTTTCTTTATTTAGGGCGATGTGGAATTTTCGTCACTGACTGATGTTTACCGTGCTCCGCTTAAAGCTTACGACGGACCGCAGAGGACGCTACGAGCCCTCAGAGCCAGTCCGATGTCGTCCGAGGGTCACGCGATCTCTGGGACGAGCGGAGGGGTGCACTTGGCGAGCAGTCCCGCGATACGTTTGCAGCGCCGGATCGGCTGTGATCGCTCCTGGGGTCTGCCGCGGTCCGTCATAAGGTCAAACGGAGCGAAGATAAAAAACGCAGAGGACGCCGTTAGTCTATCGAGTATAGTGCCCAGCACCACCTGGGCTTGAAGCAATCTCCTCACATTCGGTACACCCTTCGCATATACACGCAAGTGGATCGCACACAGCAGCACACACTGCCCGTTTATGTACAGACACATACCTGCCGTGGAACCCGTCTCTGTGCCCGCGCCGTCGATTTTGGGCGAGGATATCACGGACCCACTATTGTCTGACCCCCCGCCGGTGGGAAGGACTCCGTTGGCTTGGGGGTGGTGGGAGGGGGAGCCGTCTGCAATCATGCCGCGACAAACCACATGCAACACACCGGGGGAATAAAAAAGGCGCGAGGCGACTTTGGGCAACCTTCAAGCACGGAACGTAGGTCTTCGGGGGTAGACGAGAGATGCTAAGGATACAGCTGATGGGCTTGGTAGTAGTCTAACTGAGAACAGAGGAAATCGAGAGAAAGCAGCATTCCGTACGGGATGCAGAGCAAAAGGCGCAGAAGGCAGAGTCGAAGGAACAGAAAAACAGTTTTGAAGTGGAAAGAAAAAGGCTTAGGAAGAAGTTTTAAATAAGAGAAAAACAGAGCGTTTCGAAGCAACGTGTGAAAACTTGAGTCGGACCTATGTTTGCAAAAAGGACGACATCATCGCTCTCCACATCTCAACAATATTTTCCAATTTCGTAGGTTGCGGCAGAACGGTATGTAACCCAGATTTTCAACAATTGGATACTGTAAACGATTTAATTTTCGCGGGCTCAAATTTTTGCGAATCGGGCCAAAGCTGAAAATTTGAAATTATTCACAGGTTGTAATTTTCGCGAATCGAGCGTATCTTCCGTAGCGTTCACATATTGCCCGAATTGTTCGCGGGACATATTTTTCGCGAATTGTAGGCGATTTGCAAAATTCGCGAAAATTTAGTCATTAACAGTAATTAGCGGTTGAGGATCCCTACGAAAAACAATGTGTTACTCAAGAGGGTGTACCCGCTACTTCCGAAAAAAAAAAAAAAAAAACTGGAACATCCCGCTAAGCCTAACCCCACCCGAGCTACAAGGAAGGTCCCAATCCTGCGACCCAAGGGTACTTACGCAAGTGACAAGTCACTAGAAAAAGGAAGGCGTCAAGAGGAAGAGCAGAGGAAAAGCAGCAAAGCGCGCCAGAGCGCGAGAGAAGAAAAATACAAAAGAAAAGGAAGAAAGGAAAACCTGGCAACGACGCCACAAACGTCTAGTAGTCCTCGCCTTCAATAGCAGCAATGCGCGCACACACACACACAAAAAAAATGCCTCGACCCTACCCAACTGTTGGAGAGGTGCGACGGACGCTCCAAAGCACACGGGTCCAACGCAGAGCCGAGAAAGAACTGCCGCCCAGCGGCCGGTCAAGATGCACCCCACCACCACCACCACAACAGAGCAAATTAGGCATAAAGCACAAAGAGTGCACGCGAGGGAAACAGCCGACAGGACGGACCTCAGAAACTGGAAAGGAGACACGTCGTCGTCGGAATCTGCAGCCTCCCGTCGCCAACCGCGGTCGGAATGAGAAGAGCGTAGAGAGAGAGAGGGGCCGGCCCACTCCCCCCCAAAAATAGCCCAGTGAGTCAAGGTAACTAGGGGAGCGGGGGAGGGTGAAAGGGGGGGGGGGGGGGGGGCAGGTTCATTTGTGGAATGAGGGTGCTTAGGAGGGGGGTTGAGAGAGATGGTCGGTGTGGGTAGTGGGCAGCACGAAGGAGGGAAAGGGGGCGAGCCAGTGGCCCCAGATGCTAGTCTTTGGGAGAGACATTAGGGAGAATGCGGGGGCTGTTGCGTTCCACGCACCGTGTCGGGGTTGCTAGCCCCAGCTAGTATTTAGAGAGAGTGGGGGCTTGCAGACACCTCTCCACTCTAATTTTGTTGAATGCGCCTGGCATTTAGTTTTCGTCTCGACTTGGGACGTCTGCCCAAAACTGGACGACCACGTGAAAACATGAATTGACGAGACCCATGCGGTCTAATTCTTCACGAATGAGATGGAGGCGCATCTGAGAAAGATGAATGTCTGTGTAATAATGAGACGTAGTGCGTCAGGACGCAGCAAAAGACACTGCAGAAACAATGGTACGGTGATTTCGTCTGTTTTTTTATGTTCCAAATCTTTTCACGGTAGCTTAGAATATTTTAATTAGCTGTGCCCACTAGATTTTTCGACAAGTAACTCACAAGTAAAAGATAGAACCAACAAAAGTTCTATCCCTCAAGGCTTATAAAAAATAAAAAAAATAAAAAAATAAAAACAACCCGAGAGTCTGTTTGCTTTGCCAGTCATGAATCTAAGCCCGACTTGAGAGTTCATGGCGCAGCTTGCTAGAGCGTTCCGCAGCACTCGTGCTGGCAAACGCCCAGGCTACATCTTTTGTTCTCTTCTGAGCTGTTGCAACGTTCTTCCAAGTGTTCTGGCGGACCAAATGGCTGCAAACCGAGTCGCCCAAATTAGAAGCAACACAACGCTAAGATATGTTTATAAAAAAAAAAAAGTCCCTTCTCTTGAATTTTTGGTACGTCTCGACCTGCAAAACATTTCGCAGTGAGGCCGAATGTTTTTCGCCTCTCTCGGCTTATGCTCGTCAACGGCAGACGAGAATAATCTAACCTTGCACAACCTTTGGGTGATGGGATGGCACACAACGGACAGAAAAGGGACTCTGAAGGAACTCGGTCCTTGAACCTGGCTTACGTCCTCGCAGCTGCAGTTTAAAAGGGACAAGAGGAACACCTCCTCCCCCTTCTTCCAAACTGCAGGCCAGCCTTTAACCTGACTAGAGATCTGCCTAATGCCACCAGCCTCAGGGGGTCCAAAGCAAGTGTGCACACTCCGCTTCAACTTACGACGTCCTTCGCGATCAACCGTAAGGGGGAACGGAGTATAGTGAATTGGCCAGCCGTACTTCGCGGGTTACTTGGGTTAGTCCAGGCAGACCGACACCCTCACCAAACATTCGGGCCACCTCGAAAGACGGGGTCCCAGAGAGGCACACAAACATCCGGTCACGTGCAAACAACATGCAACTGCGCCCCAGGCCCAAGCAGGGCTATGGACGAACCTTGAGCCACCGAATAAGTGATGCTTAGAGTATCGGCACTCTTGGCGATTAGCGATTGTTACGATTCGAAGATGCAATTAGCGATTGTTACAATTCGAAGATGAGACTTCCCGAGTTTTAGACCAGGGAGCTCGGGCGATACTGTTCTACTCTGTCGCAGACTGTTCTGACACACCAGGAGGATGGAAGACCGTCTCGTGCAATTTGGGACAAGGTTTTGGATACGACGGCGACAACAATTTCGAGCAGCAAGACGGCCGAAGTTGTGGTACCCTGGAGCCTAGCTTACTCGGTGGCCCCGGCCGGACTGGCCGTCCCAGCTCACCTTTCTGACTGGGACTGCCGAGTTCCCGGTCAGAGAGCAGCACCCCCCGCTGTATGAGCTCCTCCTTCGTTGCTCGCATCGATATCTTCCGCTCCAGGGCTGAAGGGAAGACCAAAGTCGGCTCGTCACTGAAAGTAAACACTCAACAAGATACCTGCTGGGCGCCTTTGTCAGAGGATTCGATTCGCTCGAGTCCTTAACGAGCGAAGAGACCCGTTGTCGCAAACGAGAAAGAGTTAGTTAGGGCAGTCCTTTCGTAGCGAAAGCTAAAGTGTCAAACGACAGGAACATAGGGTTGATTTCAAAGCTAATTCGATCGATGGCTGTTTTGACCGCACATTGTTTGTTCTGTTTACACGAGTGTCCCTTTTTCTCAAAGTAGTAACAGGCGTGGACGTTTTGCCCTGGATTATGCAACCTTCCTTTTCGGTGAAATTAGTACGATTCCTAGACATAAAACTTGCGAAATGTCAAATCAAGTAAAACTAGACTGGATATCTAAAAAAACCTGTCCTTTTTCAAGAAAGCTATACAGGTTTTCAGATGTCTAGGCAAAACTCTTAGGGCACGGTGTTTAAAAAAAATAGGGAACAGGAAGTTAGGACCGTTCATACTGCGGGAGGTTGATTTTCTTTTTAAGATGCGACAACACTGGTTACAGGCTGCAGGTAAGCAATTTAGTGCAGTGTACTAGCCTCATCACGCTCTTAGCTGCCGTGCGACACATAAGCAACTGGTCAGCAAGGACCAGTCCTGAGCCAGTAGCAACCGCGCTTAGTGCACCAACACCGATGGCGAGGGGGGGGGGGGGTGGAGGTTCTGGTCAACCTAGCTCTATTTGCTGCCTAATCACTTCATCTATCTTATTTCTTAGCTCCAACCTGTCATTGACAGTAGCGGGTCGGAATATCTCACTTAACTCTATCCTGGCCGGCAGGCGTGGAGACTCATTTCAAAAATCCCGAAAGTTTTTGTTTTCTGTGTTTCTCTTCCCTTTTCCGAACGACAGCGATTTTTAAGCTGAGTGTAACCCTAATGGCACATCGTCGTTTCTGACGGCCACGGCTGCTTTCACGGGTCCGACACGCACTCGTAAACGTGGCAGTCCTTGCAAATCCTCCGTCTATTTTTTTCGGACTTGAATAGCAAAAGTGGGTCCGATGATGAAGCCAGATCATATTTCAATTCTGACAACCTGCGCTTCACCACATTGTGGAACTGCTTAGCCGAACGGCATGTCCGTCATGACGGTTGACTTGAGGTTTGGAAGATGAAAATCTTTTTGCGCTAGAACTCTTGTTTTTGCTTCTTTTTTTTTTTTTGTTGTGAAAATAGAAAACATTTTGTAAATTTTCACCTTTCTTTTCGCTGCTTTCTTTTTTCTTTTTAGATATAGCCGTACCTTTATTTAGTTTGAACCAATATTTGGAAAACAGTTGTGTTGACGATATAAATATTGCATTAAAATTCAAATCTCCGCTTTGATATTTGTATAGTTCAAAACCCCATTTATTTACTTCATTTCTCTATAAGGCATCATTTGTAAATTTAATAATTTTCTCGAAAAAGATTGTAACAAAAAGCAATGCAAAGCAGGCATTTTCCCCTGGCAAGGAATTGCATTCTGACCCAGAGATTGTGCCACATTTTTTGCACATGTCCCCAACTATTTGCTACTGTATTTTACAATTCTGGTACAAACATTTTAGGTGCTGTTTTATTCTGTATACAACAGTTATTTTGTCAATATACTATCCATATTCTAGCATTCATTTCCTTTTTTTTTTTCTCTTATATAACACTATTTCTTCATATAGTGCATGCATGCGTCATCGAGATCTTTTAAATGAAGATGATTGACATGAGCAGAGACTAGCCCAGCCTCTTCCATCCCTCCCCTTCTCATCAAAAATGCATCTTTCTTTTTCTTTTTTAGTTGCAAACAGGGTGCATGCAGAAGTAAGTTGTGGATTATTAAAGCAGCCAATAGCAGCATTTTCTTTTAACCCGTACAGCTACTTGCAAGGCTTACGAACCTCCTTCGAGCCGACTAAACATATTCTCTGCAACCCCATAATCCTTTCCCGATTCGTTTCATTAAAGGGCAGAGGGGAGGAGGAGGAAAAAGAGGAATAGCAACCTCATAAATAAACTCGTGTAAAAAAAAAGAAAAGAATGTGTTACATGCGTGCAAAAGCCAATTCCTCTTTTATGTTTTACGAACGTGAAGCGTGCATTCCGAAACCTGGTAAGGCTAAGTGAAGAAAGGCCGTTTTGCAGTCCCTTAAAAAAAAAAAAAAAACGCACCACCTAGGGATTTTTTTTTTTCTACCTAAATAAAACAAGCATGTCTCAAAATAAAAAAATATTGTGCCCAATATTTATGCTACAGTTCGAATTTTTCGATTTGTGGGCGAAACCAAAACAGTACCCCTGTAGGATGATGAGTGTGCGCTCTGAGGTCTGGCGAACTGAGAGTGCACACAAGTCGGGTACAAACGCTATCATCATCATCCCACAGGGGTAATTTCGGTTTCGCCCTCCTATCGAAAAATTCACATTGTAACATAAATATTGCGTCAATGTGTATATATATATATATATATATATATATATATATATATATATATATATATATATATATATATATCCCGACAAACATTAGTTTTGAGACATGCCTGTCCTAACCAGGTAGAAAAAAAAAACATTTTTTTTTCTAGGTTTAGTGTTTCCTTTAATGGCTGGTCCACAAATCTGTGTTTGAGTGCGATCAACTGCGTAGGAACCGCTCGCGATCGCTTACGACGAGAAGACGATGCACTGGCGTTATCTATTGGGCGGCTCTGAAACACTTTAGATCTGCACAGATTTCAAGCATCCTTCCTCTGCCGTGTGCTTGAAATAATCCTGACAATGCTATAAGGGACTGGGGCTACTTGACACATGGCACCACTGTGCTCTCTTGCATGTGGTTGCGACGCAGTCGAACACACCAAGTACAAGCGTGCAATGGGCCGGTAGACAGCATCCCCGCTCCAACCGTGCCTGCGGAGAGGTCGTCCCCACTCACTGCGCGAGGTCTGCTCGAACTTGTCGCTCTTCTTTTTCCGCTTCCACTTCCAGGGCTTGAAGAGGCGGCTCAGCGTGGCCAGCCGGCTGGCGTGCTTGCTCACTTCCACCACAGGCCCGCTGGAGCCCATGCCGGGGTTCGGCGCCCGCGAGTTGGAGCCCAGGGAGCCCGTCCTCATGTTACTGTTCCCGCACTTTGGACCTGCGAGTGCACGCACCTATCGTGAGACTCTCTCTCTTTTTTTTCTTTGGGCAGGGTGGGAGGTTTTGATAAAAAGTTGATGCTGCAAACCGACAAGGTACGAAAACAGAGCTGTAAACTAACCACTTAAATGTATTTAAGATAGTATACCCAGTTCCAAATGCAGTAACTACTAAACACTTTCTAAGGTAGAACAACATTCGGGCGACAGGAACTTGCTACGGGCGTCGGATTCCCCGACCTTTAAGGGAGCGTACCCATAGTCCGCCACTCGAAAGACGTACCCATACCAAATGGGAACAAGAAAAGGTGTGTGGCTCCGAAGAACAAGGTAGCCTTGCAGACGGTTCGATGCGGGCAGTGTTCCGGGTTGACGCGAAATAAAGCTCTAGATAAAAGATTTTCTTCCCGCAAAGGTTGGATTTTTCTCATTTGAGGTCAATCCCGATTTGGGTTTTTTTAGGTCTTCCCAGATCTCAATAAAACTGGCTCTGGGTGGTGGGGGATTAACTCTTGGGGTTTATCGGTATTTACCAAAAAAACACGGCACCCAACTTGTGACTTAGTTGTTGACATATACAAAAGCATGCAATGTTTTAGCCGTAGCATCAATGCAGCATCTCGTCCCTCTAGTAAGCGGGGGGGGGGGGGGGGGGGGGGGGGGGGTGGAGGTGCAAAATTTAAATGGAACTGTGGCACTATCCCGTCCATATTCGAATAAATGAAACTAGATACATTTGTAACCTAATTATGGTACCAAACTCTATTATATTTTCAAGGGTGCCTTTTGCAACTCTCCTTCTTGAGCGACTGGAGCACCCAACATTGGATAACCAAAAAAAATACATGCGGTACAAACTGTGAACGAAAAAAATAGGTTGTTAGCACTTAAACTACTTGGCGATTCCAGACAAATTTTTCTTTGCTTTCTACATTGTGTTTAGTACTAGAGCACATCCAACCATCATCTAATGATGCTTGTCAAGCAAATGCAGTAAATGCTATACAAACAGGGTTTACTAAATTATTCAATATTTATCTGTCCAAGTATCATCAAATACAAAGACAGATACAGGCTTCTTCTCCATGTATATACACATATGTAAAAAAATGCACCAAGAGGCAAGATGGGAGAGAGCACTTGCAACAAATTTTTGGCACAATCTGGAGGTGAATGCAGTCCCGTTCCCACAACAGCAAGCAGTGAATATGCAGCATGATACACATTGTAAGGTCAGTAAAACTACTGTAAAATACCGGGAGAGCGCCCATCACACTTCCATTGAAAGCCGCATTAATCTAACATGGGCAATTGTCCGGTCGAATCAGGTGATTAATGTATAATTTTCAGAATTCTCAAGTTTGGAAGACATTAATAATGGGCGCTTGAATGAAGTGGGCACTTCAGCGGTATTTTAGGGTAGGAAAGGAACAACCACTATGAAGTCCGAACATTCTAAAAATAATTATCAGTACTTGACATACCTCCAGCTTTACCCAGCTGTGAACTCCGTCGTCTCTTTTGTGCGTTGCGACTAAGCTCCTGAACGCCTTTGTTCCATAGGTGCATCTTTCTGCGTCTTTTGTTCGACATGGTTTGCCGTGTTTCTCGAGTCTTTTTCTTATTTTTTTTTTTTTTAACAACACAAAAGACTTAGTCAGATGTATCACTTTCCAGCTGTATGCAAACCTGTAAATTATAAGAGTGTGGAGTTTGTTTCGTATACAGCAAACTGATGCTTCAAAAGGCATGTTACAGCGATGTTTAGGTGATCTGTAGTACACTTTAGAATTAGCAGTGTGCCGAAAACTCGAAGCTAACCGATGCAGCAAGGGGAGATGGGCTGTTAGACCTCAGCAGTAAGAAACTGTTAGCAGAGCTTGAAAAAACCAAGCCTATTTTCTATTCTCAGCAACACAGAGAGAGTACAAGTTCGCATCTTTCTTTTTTTTTTCTCTGTTGGAATGAGACATGGCAAAAAATGTGTACAAAAAATGTGTTTAAAGTAGAGGTGCGGGAGTAGCAGTTCAAATCGAATGGCGGTCCATTAATCGCAACCTCCACAGCGAAAAAAAAAAAAAAATCTGCATAATATTATTATTATTTTTTTTTTTTTTTGTGTGCTGAAGTTAGGGATGACATTGGGCTATTCGATCTGAAACAGCCTTTGCACACCTCTAGAACTCTAGTAGATATTTCAAAGCCCGTGCTTTGTATATCTGCGGACGGGAGAAGCTTTTGCTGCCTGAAGACCCAGCAACTTCTCAAAACAAACACGCAAAACATAAAAAAAAGAATTCCGCAACAGCGTGACGCATCGAAGAGTGTCTTCATCATCGTTTTCTTCAAGTGCCCTACGAACGTCAGAAATGAGTCGGGAAAAGAAACAAAATGGAAGGAAGAACAATAGTAGTCCCGTCACGTTCCTCGAAATACGTCATCTCGATATCGCGGTATAAAAAGCGCCAACCATCCTTCGCGATGCGCTCAATATAAATTAATACAAATCAAAAAGATCAATACAACGCGCACCATTCCCAATCGATGATGTTAACACGAACATTCACAAGTCTCGTGCAAATTTAACAACTACGAACAGAGGGATCATCTTCGCAGCTCCTTCCCCTCTAATCTAATTTTTCTGGCTCGACAACCCGACGTGACCTCAAATGTTCAAACGAGCGCGTGTATGCTTCGACGCAACTCGGACCAAAGAGATATTATGAAGCCACCACCAGCACTTACAATTTATTGTTTTTATCCACAACGAAACGTCGCCGAAATACGACCGATCGAGTTGTATCATTCATCGCAAATTACGTCTGTACAGAACATTTTCTTGTGGAAAAACTACGGGTGAAGTCGCCCAGAGAAAAGATCATTGCACCCAGCAGACGACGTGACGGACGAGTTTAAAGTAGCCGAGAGTCGACAGGAGTAATGTCGTCTGCGAACTCGAAAGCGAGGCGCCGTCTGCAGTGCGAGCATATGAATCGTACAGGGGAGTGGCTAGGAAACATCAGCAAGAAAAACGGCGCCGTGTACAGTACGCGCGAACAAAACGGTCACCACAACACGAGTTCGAGGTCGCGTACAGAGAATTCGTCACAGTTTTCTGAACATCACTCACTCACCTCGCAGGCTGAACGCGCTACGGCTTCGGGAGACCTTAGAGCGACGCTCGCCCATGACCAAACGCTCGTGGCGAAGTCGTCGACGGCGGTCGGCGACCGGCTACGGTTACGGTCCGACGCCATTTCTCATCGCGCAGTCCAGAACCCCGGTCGAAAACGACGAGGAACCGACGGTAGACACTGCGTACGACGACGCAAGAACGACACCCCGCCAGCACGCGATCACGCACACACACACACACGTCCAACGCACAGGCACTCCGCAAAGAACGATGATCCTATGCGAACGCTAGACGGTCCTCGCCCATACGGCGGCAAGTCGACAGTCAAAAACAAACAGAAAAAATATAAATACAAATTAGAAGAGAGGAGGAAAGAGCGGGTCACGTGACGCTCTGCGGATTCCGCAGAGAGGGCGCGGCGAGCGCAGCGTCGGACAGAGATGGCGGCCTCCGCGAAGGGACGTCGTCTGCTACGATTTTGCTGCAAGACGTCCGTTGCTTTCAATGCGGAAAACGTACGCACCGGCGAGAACACCCCATTTTCTCGGCGCTCGGAATAGAAGTATACGCTTTAAAGCCTATAAGCTCACCGCTTTAGCGTGCTTGCTCCAACTACCGCGCTCGCTAAAGAAAAAGAAAAAAGAAAAGGCAACTGGAATTTAGCTCGCTTCACGATCCCAGACGCCATGTTAACGTCTGGCACGCGAAATGAATGTCAGCATAGGACATCCGAGGTAGATTACAAACGGGAAATATGGGCTAAACAAGACGAATAAAACAATGCCTGCATGATATGTCCACCTTCAATGCATGTAAAAGATATCGAAAAACAAAAAACCTAAGCGCAGTTGTAACACACACACACACACACAAACAAAAAAAAAGCAGAAAACTGCAAACAGACACATTAACAAAGCTAAAACAAACCCGAATTCACAGGAATAGTAAGAACCAGCGAGCGATGCAAAGCAATCGTAACGGAACCGTCATGGCTGACTCAAGGTCACGGCCAACCGGAACACGGACCCAACGCGCAGGCGCGCACAAGGGGACAGCGTGAATCTAGAGCAGCCTTTTCTTTTTCAGTTACGCGCGCTCCGCTTTTTTCTACTTCGTTAACGACGCACGAAACCAGACCAAACAAAAGAAAGCAAAGAGGCAGGGAAACCTTCACATTAAACACGCTCCGAGTGCAGCGCAGGCACCGGACCATTAAACCGTTAACTGTCCAATTAAAACGAACACTGCACCGTCAAAGCTCTCTAGAAGAGACAGAAACATCCCACTGTCCACGAACCATTAGGGAGTTTGCGATAACGAATCAGGGAGCCCATCTTTTTTTTTTTTTTTTTCCCTTCACAAATCGCGGCCAGACTTGGGCTGCTAAAGTTCCCTGATGACATACGCTTCTAATTAACGACTTCACAATGGAACCACACCGCTCGTTTAAAAACTGCGAAAGATCACCACTTCCAAAACAAAAGGCGAAATAAGGAATGCTGTTAAAAAACTGAAAAATAAATAAATAATGCAAGTTGCTGCCAACGAACTGGCAGAGAAGAGACGGGAGAAGCGCTCGACCGTACCGAAATGTAAAAGACGCGAGCTACCCCTCCCAAACCGTGCTCCGGCCAAACAACTGTCATACCATTCGTTGTTTGTTTGTTTGTTTGTTTTTGTTTATACACGGGACAGTTTTGTTTTACAACGCGTTGAGTGGGTGCTTAAAGCGCAGAACCAGAAGAATAAGCTACAAAAGATTTCTTCTTCGAGACACGCCTCAACATTTACGAACAAGGAAAAAAAAAAACAAAAAAAAAACATTCTCAGCACATCATTCTGGAATTTCAGACGGTCCTGTCATTTTCTCGTTCAAAAATTAGGAAAAAAAAAAAAGTCTTTTTTCCCTGTATGTATTCTAACGGTACAACTACGCCCATAAACTACCACCCCCACCCACAAGTAAAATGAAACACATAAAACAGACAAATGAGGTGCGTTTTTCTAGAACATCTCCAAGTTGTTCTCCCGCCTCTTTTTTTCTCACATCTTCAAAACGAAGTAGTGCTTGCTTCTCAACTTTTTGTATTTCATTCGCGCATTCATTCTCTCATGAGGACGCCAGCACTGAGTCAAACCATTACCACGGACCATTTGAGCAAAGACCGTGACTAGCCTGCCTGCAGAGAGAGAGAGAAAAAAAAAAAAAGTTTAGCGCTCGGCGCAGGTACCCTTCGTAACCCCAGCAACACTGTGTCACAACACGTGGCGACCCCTGGTGCGAGGAAGCGGGACTACACGTGCGCGCGCCAGTGGCGGCACCTAGGGGGAAACTGGCGAAACACCACAAACTCGCCGCAATAACTTTTTTTTTATTATTAGTGTTGTTGCACATTTGACTGGTTGACGCGTCCAAACTTAGAACACGCGACGGGGAAGCACGCGCGTGCGAAAGGCGAGTCCGATTTGGATTTCTCGCTAAGTTTGCGCAAGTTTTGCCTTCGGCAACCCACCGCAGACGGACAGGCGTGTGTCTGCCAGAAGTGAGCCCGTGATGGCAGCTATATTCAATGGCAGGGTGAAAACGGCAGGGTGGTATTTCAGTTTGTCTCGCCTCGAGCGCAAACTTCCCACCGCCGAGAGCACTCCACCGTGTCTCATGAGCTTCGATGCGTACCCGCAGCCAAATCACGGAGGAAGGCAGTGAGCGCGTGCTAGATCGCCGGGGATCCAAAGGAGAAGCCCTGTCGTTCTAATCCTGCCAGTGAATATATTAATAATAAAAAAAAATATGGTACTCACTACCTCAGGTCGCGTCGTACAAGGAGTGTCAGACACCCAACTGCGCGCTCAAAAAAAAAGAAAAAAGTCAACGCATACAAAAAAAAAAGGACAAGAACGTCATTTTAAACTTTAAAACACAGAGGAAATAAAATAACGGAGAATACGACTATACGGAGTCAAAAAGCGGCTACATAAGCCATTTTATATATATATAAAAAAAGGTTTCATTTGCGGGAAAGGCAAACGCTTTGTTTGAAGTGACCTAGGCAACTCAAAACGAGCCCGTACTACCAAATTATAGTTTAGAATACATATTCAACTTTCGTCGGCAACACGAACTTCCTTGAGCGTCATATGCTGACGGTTAACACGTAAACAATAATCACAAGCGCCAATTACGACTTATTGAGGATGCCAAGCTGTCTTACTCAGCGAGCCATCCGGCGCTCTCGAGTCACGTGCAATATGAATTAGTGCACACGACCTCGATTAGGTTCTGCCCCAAGAACGTATTGCGGAAAGCTTTTTTTTTTTTTTTTTTGTCTTCGTACTTCTAAAAAAGGCAAAAACAGAGGAAGAGGGGAAAAAAGGGGGGGGGGCGGCAATGTGACGCAACACATGGCCGAGTCAGTTGCAGTCCCCGGTCATAATCGCGTAATTAGGCGCATAATTTGGCAGTAAACGCTAATGAACGTTCGCGCTCTTTATTAGATAGTCGGGTGTGTGGCTTTGGCCGCGAGTTACAAGACATGCGTAAACTGTTGGGCGCTGTAGAGTTGGCGCAACGTCGAACCCCGGCATGGGCTCTAACTGTGCCACGCTCGCGAGAGAGGCTCGTCCCATATTAACTGTCGAAACGGGGCCTGTTTAACAAACTCTTATACTACACGTGTTAACAGCTTAACGCGGCCACTACAGAACGTGGCTGGGAATAAGTTGTCAGTACTGCGTAAGAATCTTCGGATGTCGGCAAAAAATCGACTTTGACGCGTCGGCGTCAGTTACGTCGCGAGGTCTCTTTTTGTAAGAAACTTCGAGAAAACGAGAAATATTTTGACGCTTAACAAACAGCAATGCCGCCTCCTTCTTTTCTTTTCCCCATTAACAACAAACAAACAAGGAAGCAACCAAAAGAGTGAACGGCAAAACGGTGCAGGCTAAAAAAAAAATAATAAATAATGGATTGAAAAAGAGAGCGAGCCATAACAAGGAAACTTTGAGGGATAGGAGAAAAGACAGAAGGCAAGCCAAAAGGGCAAGACTGGAAAGGAGACGGAAAAAATTATAAAACGGACATTGCCGTATTAAAATGGAACAAGTTCGAGAGAGGTAACATACTCCGCTTCATCGAACGATGAACCGTGGCAGACGCTACGCGCCATACAAGTCAACGGATGGATGCATGGACGTTCAACGGCTGTACCCTAGCTCGACCCTTTCTCACGGGGACTATAGCTTGAGCCCCCTAGCCTAGGACATGATGATGATAATCATCACGACGCGGCTTTTCTCTTTAAAGCGGGCGAGCTAAAAAAAAAGAATCGTGCCCATAGCCACAATTGTAAAAAGAAAGCTAAGGTGATTATGAGAATCTTTCGCCACCAGCGTTCCAGCGTACCTGCATGGATACAGCTGAACTCTTTCGATCGGGCGCGGCGCTCGCGCTACCTATAACCAAATCTTGTAAATCCGATCCCTAACTGCGAATAAACATTGATTCAATGGAGAAGGGCAAATCATATCGCCGCTAAGCACGAAGAATCTCACCACAACCGAAAGATATATTCCGTGTGGTGATGGTGTAACCCGGTGCGAGCACGTTTCGCCCTCCGGATTGAAAGGAAAAAGAAAAGAAAAAAAAGCTCGAGGTACACCTCAGCACTTCTTATGAGTTGTGAATGCGAAAGCATGCAAGCCGCTCCTCCGCTCCCTTTTTCGTCTGCTGCGTACTTCTCGTCGCCGGTCAGCGCGCGTGCTCCCCTGGACCTTGGACGCTCCGTGTTAACGGCAGGCTGATGGACACGCAGCGCCATGGGGTGAGCGGTCGTGCAAACTGACGAGCGCAGCGGCCAATGGGAGCCCCGTCGACGCGCGCCAGCCAATGGAACCGAAGGCGAAACCCATCAGCTTTACTTCGCTTCTATTGCGATCGCGGAAACTAGGTGCCGTTTTCGCGCTTCAAACTAATGACGTCAGCTCGCTCCATGGGACAGTTAATGCTTTCGCCTTAATAAGCTTTATTCTTCACCCCGTCACCACCAGTCGATAACCTGCGTAGTCTATTTTTCCGTCGCTGCCTTTAAAAACCCAACGCCTGTACAAGTCGGCGTCGCCTTGAGCAACAGTAGGGCGAAGCCCTTGACAGTAAAGTACCACCGTGAAAGGACTTTCTTCATCTGGGTAACGAGCGCGGTCTGGGGGGTTGAGTGAGAACTACATTTGAAGGGCAACCCAACACACCTCCGTCCTCAAACAAAAATGCACTGGCATTGTGCCGTTAAATCGGTTTCCACTGCTTTTTGTGGCCCATACTGCCGATGTTCAGAAGAGGACCGCCACAAATGACGAAACGCGAGCAGATAGGTATTACTGCTGACAATGTCGGTCGTGCCATCCGAAATTGGCGACAGCGGGAAGCAGGGCCAGGAGAATGACTGTACGCATGTGCAGATGTCCACTAGAAAGAGGGTCACGTGGCCCCCCGGGGCAGGGAGGCGCAGCGACGCGCAGCCACGTGGCAAGTCCACAGCGATTGATTGGCAGAAACAGCTCGAGAGAAAAAAAGGGGGGGGGGGGGGGGGGGACCTCGGTCCAGGCGCCGTCGTGGCATAGTCGCCGGTCGAAAAAAGAGTTCGCCCAACCTGGCCGCTCGCGCGCGTAGCCTTGACGCCGTGCCAAGAGCGCTGGCGACTCGGACTCCCAAAGCGGGACATTCCGCGGATGCCGTCCAACGGATCGCTTGCAAACCCGACGCCACGAGGAAGAATAAAAAAAAAAAAAAAAAAATGTCGACATCGACGGGCGCCAAAGTCGCGTCATCACGCGTCGAAATAGAAGAGAGTTCAAGAGTGCGTGTGGCGTCGGGGCAGCACCAGGAGGACACGATTGGAATTTTGGTACCAAAAGACGAGGACGTGATTAGGAACGTTGCGAACTTTTGTCGAACCAATGGATGGATAGATTATACAGCTGTACCCTTTTGTCAGGCGGCAGCTTGCGCCACCTGGCCTAAAAAAAAAACAAAAAAAAAAAACGTTCGAACTTTTTGGCAGTGTTTTGCCCGGCTTCTAAGCGAAGATTTCTAATTTTGGGAAACAAATAATTCGAAAAGCAACTTATTTTACACAATGATTACAAATATTTACACGAAACAAAAGCAAACACATGTGCTTTTAATGCGATACACCCATCAAATATTGCACTTTTCCTCCGCCAGGTGGTGTCAGCCCGCTTCCAAATATTCGCGCATGCGCACAAAATTTTGAGCTTGTCGAACTTTCGTCGAACATCTTGTTGGAAGTTCGAAACATTCGAACTTGGTCGACCTCCCTGACATCCCTAGACGTGATGGACACGGGACCCGTAACGGGTGTCAGGTAGGCGCGCAGCGCACCGTCTCACGAGCAAGAACACGCCTCCTGACATTCGAAGCCCCAGACGAACCGCGAAGGACGGTTAGTCCGGGATTCCTCTTGGATGGCTCTCTCGTATTCACCCACGAGGTCCCGCAGCTCGCGTTACCTTCGGTTTCTCCTGGCAAGAAATCGATTACAACAACATTGGCCTAGACCACCTTCCCAAATCCTTAGTCACGCATGACACATGCACCTATATCCTGGCAAGCCACAGGACATTAGGGTTAATGAGAAAGTCGATTATGCGAGGAAGAGAAAGAAACGAATCCACAGAATTCGCAAATGATCACGGCGATTTTGACGAAGCAGTAACCAGGGTAAAACAGAGGACAAAGTGGCGGCAAGATCTAGATCGATATTGTCCCGAAACCACACCACGCGCAAGCACATTCCAAAGGAAGTTATGTTGTTCACAAAGTACCCGGTGCTCAGGAGAAAAGTGCCGTGCTTTTCTCACCTCAAAAATAAATTGTGCATGGCCGAATGCTCAGTCTCGTTCCAATGTGTAGGGCTAGCGGGTTAGGGACCTTTTAAGAAATTACCGTTATCCGATTAAAGAGACGTAAGAAATTTTCGGAAGTTTTCGACGAGAAAATGGCGACAAACAAAGCCCGCGAATTCACGGAGATGAACGGAGTCCCCACAGGGCTTCTCGAAAATCGCTCATTACGTTTTGAATTCGGATACGCCAAGTCGGGCATGCGGTCCTAATCGCTAGCCCTCCCCACGTCACTTTGCGTGTTCACGTGACGTGGGGTCACGGTGTCAGTTCGTGGCGCTGCGTGCCACGTGACGTCATTTTCCCGCTAAATTTAGCGGAAAAGTAAGCACGAATGGACAAACTAGTAAAAATAAAAAAAAAGTTGCAAAACAAAAAAAGATTAGTTCGCAAACAAACTTTTCAATGTTTGCGAACTGGTCTGGGACGGCGTGCCAAGGTATTCCAAGGACCTCAACGACGAACAGAGAGTTCGTCCGACTTCCTTCCGGGCTACCCGCGAGATTATTTTTTCTTGTCGCAACAGCGTTGTGCCCGTTCCCCTCCTGGTTTCAACTCAACGACAGGAAAATGAACGAGCCCCGGTATATTTGGAAAGCGCGCCAGGCATTCATCCTGGAAGACGCTCAGCGAGTCGGCCGCCGATCGTTTTTAACCGTCTAAGCACAAGAGGATAGTTTTTAACCGCCCCAAGGACCGCCGCGGTGAGAATTCGACCTGGTTCGGCTTTTTAAACTCCCAAGTTCGGCAAAGGTTCGACTGAAGTTCGGATATTATCCGCATGCGCGGAAATTGAGAATGGGCTGCACCACCTGGTGAAGGGTAACAAACAAAGAAATAAACGCATGCACGCACACACATTAAAATATTACTCGTTTGCTGTATTGGCAATCATTTTATAAAATTCTAAACAAAACAACCGTTTAACTTTTTTTTTCTTCCTTTCCAACATTTGAAATTTTCCGTATATGTCGCTCAACACCGTTTAAAAAGTCTCGTACGTCGCAATATACTTTTTTTTTTCTTAATGGGAGGCTTATGCGGACATATATCAAAACAGCAACGCTTTTCACAATTTTTTTTTTTTTTTTTTTAAGAACGGTAACAGAATGCCACTACTATCTCTCGAAATACACTGCTGATAGAGCCAACAACCGATGATCTTCATGCAAAGTCAAGATCATTTTCGGCAATCGTTTGAATACTACATGCATTCCCGGGTGCGATTGTGTATTTGCCATTGTTCCTTGTATCCCCTCTCCTAGCAAAACCTGCCATATGGTGAAGAAAAAAAAAAGAGAAATAGTCGATACCTTTGTCGAAGTTCGCTAAAAGTTACCTCCACATTTCCAACAAGAAACAAACTATAGACTCTGCAAGTAGAGTCTCCGGGAGCCGCCATCTTGCGTCTGGTGTGAGTATATCGTCCGACAGTCGAGGATTGCTGAGGCGTACCCCCCGCCGCCGCCGCCGTCGCCCCCCCCCCCCCCCCCCCCACCCCGGCGACAGCAATGCTTGACACAATCAGACGATCTACCCACACCAGAACCAAGATGGCGGCGCCCGGAGTCTATACACCTTTTCCACAAGCGTGCAGCCATCTTGAATATCGTCACTTCTGGTATGCGGTAAAACATCTTTTTGATCTCTCTCCGAAGCTGGAAGGTGTTTACGAAAAATGCGTGATTGTCACACATTCTTGATTTGCCTCACCTATATTTTCTCGCATATTTCAGGTTCAAACGTTTTAATATTTTTTCGCCCCGCATACCAGATACGGAACCCACGTGACTGAGACCGGCAGGAAACAGAAAAGGTCTATAGAGTCACCGACGCGGTGAGAACGGCAGGGAGGAGGAGCTCTCACTCGTCCCGCCCCCAGCGCGAGTCTCCTACCTTCGACTATGCCTCTGCGTCTCGTGCACGTCGAGCGCGCTGGCTCGCGGTCAAAGCACTGCGGAAGGCATGGAGCCCGTGCTGCGGAGGTCGGGCGCTCGAAAGGCACGTCCCGCCCTTTTCTCGTTCGGCCAATGACTATACAAGAATCGCGTTTCTTGAGAGTCTGCAGGATGGCCGCACGGTATATACCGCTGGACGCGTTCGCCGTCGCTAAAAACGGCCCCCGCAGATCCGATAATAACCGGCACACTCGGAGACAGAAACAACGCGGGGCATATATGCAACGCTCCTCGGCGCGTTAGTTAAAGAAACCTGGCCAGTCTGTTTTTGTTAGGCAAAACCGACTCGAGGAGGTGGTGTTGCAAACGCAAACCACGAACGGGCCTCGCGCGTCTCAGAAAAAATATTGCCCCCCCCCCCCCCCACGCTCGGTGGAAAGTGGTTTCGGAACGTTGGCAACAAGCCGCGCTTCTTCGTCCGAACAGGCGGGCTCTCTCTTCTTGAATAGCTATAAGGAGAGAAAATAGTCACGTTTATATATATATGTAAAAAAAAAAAAGGAGTTTCGCTCCGAGCTTTTGGAATAGCCGTACGAGGAATCGCCTACATTTGCGTGTATGATGATTCAACCCTGCTCACTCGAGATACCCCCCCCCCCCCCCTTCATATACAAAAGAAGGGGAAGAAACAATGCGTGATGTTTGTTTCAGCTTCATTAAACGAAACTTCTCATCAGTTCCCTTATCTCTCAAGCTGCTTCTTTACAAAACGCTCGTGCGCTCTAAGCTGGAATATGCCTCTTCAATAGACTACTTCCATAAAGCCCTGCATGCAACACGGCGCGCGTTGCACTCTGGGAACTAGTTGGCCAGGGAGGAGAGTGGCATAGTTTTGGTTTTGATCCACACGTCGACAAGAGATTATACAAAGAGCGTGGACTATTAACGGACGTTATCTCATGTTTTCTGGTCCCGAGAGCGTCATTTGTGGTCTCTAAACTAACCTAAATGGCAAGATCACGAAGCTTTAGCACATACCCGAGACGTACAGGTTGTCTTAAAACATGCTTGTTGTATTTTTGTACTTGAGCCTTTCTCTTAGCGTTTCGAGGTATGTGGACGAGCCAGTGCTGGGAATCTCGACGCTGCGAAGCTCGGGGATCTTGCTTTTGTACGAATCAAGACGCTGTAGCAACCAATAAGTATGCATACATCGAGCTCGCGTCTTTACATTAGTGTTGTTGATCAGGAAGTTTGTTTGTTTTGTGCGTCCATAGACTGAAATATTACTTTTTCCAGTTACTGTTTTTCTTAATACGCCTGAGTGCGCGAGGTAAAACTCGGAGGCTCCATTGAAAAGCTCAATTTTAACACGCTTATCTCTTATCTGTACTGGTTTACCGCACTGCACGAAGTGAAGTCCCCACCCGCTTTCATTCCACTAATATTCAACATCCCGTATGCGTATTAAGTTATCCTGCAATCATATAGGCAAGTTCGCACATACAAACCGTTTTAAAAAAGCAAAAGTCGAGCGCTTGCGTGAAGAATGTCGCACCGTTCGCCGGAAGTGCGCCGGACGGGCGTGAACCCCTATGCGCTGCGCCAAACGAACGAAATTATTCAAAGCGCTTTTGACGGTTGCTAATGGCCATAATATTTGTTATGAGTTTGCTTTCTTCCTGCCTGAGTATGCCGAGATGTTTCAGACACACCGTTCAGGCACAGATCTTGGGCATCAGTAAAAGCTCGTCCAAAAAGGCTTAGCGAGGAGGGACGCTTGTTAGGGCCTCCGTCGTAGCTAGCCGATCTCAGCGTTTGCGAAAACTTAATATTCTATCAGCATGAAATTTTAGTGGGAAATATATGATGACATAAGGAAGACATCATAGTACCTTCTGTGCAGTAGTGAGGTCGAATTTATTGCGCTTCCTTAAAAGTTCATGCGTCAACGCTGGGCTCAACTTTGATACTCCAGTAAGGATGCGGCTTGCTTTTGGCCCAATGAAGTAACAAGAAGCGGACGTTTGGCAAACAAAATACGTGTAAGGCTCAAGGTGACCAAACTTCAGTTGTAGTTCACTGGTAGTACACGAGATAATTGAAATTGAACTCAAAGATGCACTCGTGGGGTGAGGTGACTAAGCCACGTCTTACTACGTTTGCATACGCACTCATGATATCCGGTGTTTCGGGAATCAAGGAAAGTGCCCCGGTCTTCATTTTGTATTGCTCGAAAATGAGTGTATTGTTCGTTCGTAAAAAGTCAGATAATCGAAAACGCAAGCAGCACGTTCGGTAGCGGCGTGATAGCATGAGATGAAGCTGCTCAGTCGAAACCGAAACTGAGTGGCCAACTAGTTCCCAGAGTGCTACTGCGTGGTATTTTGCCGCGATGGGGCGCGTCGGTTTTGGAAGAAGTCCATTAGGAACCCTGGCACTAACGTATTGATATCGGCTCTTGAAGCAATTCAGAACAGATCTGTTCGTTTCATCCTTACTAATTATAACCGCACTGCCAGTGTAACATCAATGAAAATAAGCTTGAACCTACCTAACCTTGCATTACGTCGAAATCTTAACAGTTTGGGTCTGTTCCACAAAATGTATTACCACAATCCTCTGCTACGTGACAAGTTACTAACACCCGCTTTCTACATATCATCACGTCTCGATCATCCACAGAAGATGGGCATTCCTCAATGTAACACTACAACTTTTTATAATTCATTTATACCTCAAACCACGGTCTTATGGAACCACCTTCCAGCGTTTGTGTCATCCATATCCGATTCAATCGCTTTTAAACAATGCCTTAACAGTATTAACTTTTAGCATTTCATTATTATGTATTTTTTTTTTCATTCTTAGGATTGTTGTTTGGTTGCTTTTGATGTCTCCTTGTAACCCACTCCCCTCTGCAATGCCCTCGGGCCCTGAGGGTATTTGAAATAAATAAATAAATAAATAAATAAAGTGTTATGGTTGCCCGGCCCCACCCATACGAGCAAAATGAAAGCTTTCGTGAGCCAGCAATATTTATCTACATTATTTTGATAGTAAATAAATATGCGTGTATGTATGTATGTGCGCAAAACTTGGCAGTCAAAGATGAAAAAGCTTACTTGGTGAGAAAATGTTATCGATTCGACGTATACAAAAGCGGCTGTTCCTATACGTTTTCAGAGCAAACTACGAAACATTTAATCGTTTCGGTGAGCGCGAAGCATTTTTCAGGTGCATTACGTATTCGTTAGAACAAAGTGGCTTCAAGTTATTTTTAATTGCATTTTGTTGCTAATGTTCGCATCCAGGATCTCGTATTTAGTTGGCAATTTAATGCGTCGAGTACTCAGCCACGAGTCTGAATCAAACAGTGTTGAAGCCACCACCTTAGCGTCCACACACCCCGTGAACTATGCACCGAAATGTATCTTACTTCAGAAGCAAATATTTATTCCTTTCACTTCACCACCCAGCCTACAAAAGGAAGGCCGTTCGTCACTCTTTCAAATCGCATTCCACAACGCCTACAAAAAAGATTTTTTTTTTTTTGAAAACACGAAGCACAAGTGCATCAACCCACGACGTCTCGTTGTGTATACAAAAACTGCTCCATTTTCCGCAAGAGCACACAATAGAATCGGGTTCCGGTTGCAAACCGGAACCCCCCAAAAAGAAAACCGAAACGTACAAAACAACGGCCCACGAAGTGACCCGCACGAGTTAACATCGAAAGAGTATACTCAAGGTGTGCTTGTGTCCGCGCACACAGAGAAATGCGCACGCAATCTTCACACTTCTCCCCACAAACTTTCGCTTTCAAACTCACTTCCTCCCGTTCTCAATCACTCAAAACCAACAATGAACGATCGAGATTTTTGTCTACTTAATACAAAAAAAAAGAACAGAAAAAAAAAGAACGAACACACAAGTAGAGCAAAGAAAGACCTGTTCGAAGTAGAGCACGCCCGTGTGTCGTTCCTTCTGTTTACACGCGTCTCGGACGAAATAACCTCAAATCAGATCGCGAGAGTGTTTTCGCGCAGCCCGGTCCCCACAAGCACGACAAACTTTTGGTCCGTCGACCAGGAAACTAAACCAACTTTCTGGCGACACAAGCCTCACTGGTCAATCTGAGAGGTGTTTAAAAATTTCTGGGGAGGGGAGTCTCCTTAACCCAAGGGTGCTGGGGTGTTTGGCAGGCACGTAGCCAGGATTTTGTTTCGGGGGGGGGGGGGGGGGCCGCCCATGACAAAATGCTGTATGAGGGGGAGGGGGAGGGGAGGTCCCAGCAAAATGGAAGATTTCGGGTGGGGGGGAAGGGGGGGCCCATGCCCCGCCCCCCCTGGATACGTGCCTGGTGTTAGGGTGTGTGTACATTAAAACTTGGGGTTAGACTGGTTAATCCATACTAATTAAAATGTGTAAAACACGTTTGTACCGTAGTCTTCGTGGCTTCTTTTGTCCTCGTTTGGCTCGCGCTCTTCAAACCTTTTAATGAGTGCATATTTCAGCGAGTCGAACCGTCCCTTTAGAACAACACGTAACACCAAACGGCGACCGACAGACCGTGATATACCAGATCGCATCACCGATGAACCGTGCTAGACGAGCCAGACCCTGAACAGTGCGAATTGAATGCATTCACGAGACAGCGCAAGTGTTGCACAACTCGAAAGGAAGCATGCATAAGTTATGTGTAACAATCAAAAATAGCGCTTCGAATCAACACCTACATCAATACTCTGGTAACGAGCAGCGAGCATCATCATTATCATCTTCGGCGGCACAGGTTCTTGAGCACAGTGCAAAAGTATAAACGCCTCCGTCCATTCGGTAGGCTTGGAACATTTCGGAATTGAACTCGAATAAAGGTTTTACTGTCGAGATCAAATCTACGCGCAAACTGGCAAAAATAGTCGCTCGAAATTGCCAGAATCATTTCGAGCAGGCGGTGACCGAATAATGCGAAGGATGTACGCAGATCGCTAAAAGTTTTAGGGATACTCGACAGATGGCGCCTCTCGTCGTAAGCGGCTACAAGCTGTTTTAACGCAGTCGATCACACCCCGTTCCACCGTGACGCCATGCAGAGACCAGTGTTGGACAAAATACTCGATGAAAGTATTTAAGTTAAGTTACTAATGCCCGCGTCCCACTAGAGCGACAGACAGAGACAAAAGACAGCGACAAGCCTCAAACCCATGCAGCGTGCTCGCGATGGTACCTTTGGCAGGCGTTTAGTCATTCGGCGCTCGTGAGTAAGCACGAGCGATTGCAAGCCTGCCAAAGATACCCTCGCGTGCCTGATGCTCGTGTTTGAGCATAGCCTTCTCTATTCTACAAAGCCTCTGAAATCACGAAAGACCCTGGTTTGAGGCTTGTCGTTGTCTTTTGTTTCTGTATGTCGCTCTAGTGGGACACGGGCTTTAATACCTGCTTCATAAAGTATTTAAAATACTACTCAAGTTACCTTTACTGCAAAGTATCTTGAGTAGAGTACAAATAGTTCAAAATGTAATTCAATTACTTTAGAAGATACTTCCGCATTGTGTAATTTGTATCAAAGTCAGTGACAAACGTAATTATACAGGTGCGCAAATCTGGTTTACCAGAGTGGTTTATTAGCACGCAACAACACAAAACGGAAAAAAAAAAAATTGTTGGGCTATTTTATGCAGTCCAACTATAAGGAGCAGAATATCACTGATACATGTTACAAAACATTTCTGGAAAAAAAAAAAAAAAAAGAGGTCGCTTCAGTTATAGTGACATCGCTGAATATCACGCCCTGCGGCGCACTTAGACGCCTTGTTAACTACACTCCCATTCTCTATATGGAGAGTTCACTATAAATGAACTTGGGATACGGAAATTAGTGAATGGATAACAAAGAGAGCCCAGATAATAGCCACGGCAGTAGTCGCACCTTCTTCAAGTAGGTTGCGTTCAGAAAGGCAGTCAACGTTGGAGGACGCTTTGTTGGCATTTTGAGAGGGCATCCCACTCGTAGTTCGTTTGCTGTCCTGTTCTCCGCTTATCAATGTTCGCTTACAGACAGTGTTCGCGAGAGCAATAACTGTCGGACTTACAACAAAAAGAAAAGAAAGAAAACAAAAAAAAAATAGGCGTTTTGCTGCAGTGGGGGTTGGATATAGAACAAGCAAAAAAACTGTCTTCTTTTTGTGTCCACTTCTCATTTTCTCCTGTTTGTTACTTTCTGGGCACTGAAGTCTACATTGTTGTCGTGGGTCGTTTCCCATTCTGCGTTGCGCCTTTGTGTAGCAATCTTTACTTCTGTAAAACCACCCCTTCTGTTTGAGGATTTTTTGGGGTAAACTAGGAAACAAGACGTCCCTTTAGGAAGGTGAGGGGAAAGCCTTCATTCTACGACCTTGGGGGTGAAATATAAGTCACAATTGGCACAAAAGCGATGTTTTCACGCACTCAATCTAAGTTACCGTAGCTTATCGAAACGAGCAACAGGATTTGATTGTTCGAAACAATGTTCCCGTTTGCCCGTACCCCGCCCACGCCACTTCATGCCGGAAAACTCGGAAAATGGCGGCATGTCAAAAATGTATTTGAGATAATGAGTACAAGATAGATACTCAGAAATGTAATTAAAATAGAGTACCAAATACTCTCGATCAAACGTATTTGCAAGATACCAAGACACTTCAAAAAGTATTTGAAATACAGTATCTTGAGTAGACTATTTGAGATAGGCAGAAGTCTGGCAGAGACGTACATCCCGAGTCCCGACTGGCCCGTTCGGAGCTGGCCTGCACGTCATTTCAGTCGTTTAGAAGGTGTCGCAAGTTGGAGGAAGATGAATCGACTCTGTTCGGAAATGATTTCGAAAGAAGAAAATTAATGCTGCTACAAGCCCACACCGCGCGTCGATAATATTCGGTCACCGACGTTTGAAGCCTACTAATTAGCACTCCTATGCTGCTCCCTTAGGGTAATGCGCGAAGTATACGCTGCCTGCGGGTATACTGTAAACGACTTTATCTCTGCGGGCTCGGTTAATCGCGAACTTCGCGAAACGTGGGTTTTGAAAAATATTTCCCCGGGCGCCAAATTTCGCTGGCATATAATGTATGTATGTATTCCTCGCCCTGGGGTAATACATTCGCGCGATAAATTTTTTCGCGATATTTATCGAGTCGCGAATTTCCCGGCCTATAGGGGAGGCGGCGCGCCAGTTCCCATCAAAATGGCTGTCATATGGATGACCGTCCTAGAACACAAGTACGAGGTTGGGTCTGCGACGCGTGAGCAAATCTAATTTTGTGAAATACGAGCGATATAAGAGCCGTACCTCATACGAGGGGTGATCAAAAAGTTCCGGGACTGACGTTGTTGCGTAGAAAGTGAGGGCAGTACAGTGATGCGCGCGTAGCAGTCAAAGGAAAGAACCTTCGTGACTCATTATACCAAAGGGCGTCGTTCTGTGAACATTTGGAGCTGCGCTAAACTAGTTTGTTTGACCATATGAGCGAGCATGAAGGAGATCTTTCCATACACTGCAAACCAAGGCGAGAACGAACATCAATTTTACGTCAAGCTCAGCAAACATAAAACAGAGACCTCTAAAATGATTTAGAAGGCTTATGTCAAAAAACAAAAGTGAGGTGTGCGAGGTGTTTTGAGTAGCACTCGCGCCTCAAGAATGGCAGAACGTCACCGAAGTCAAGGAGAGGTCGGATAAGGTCGCTCTGCCGCTCTTCGTCTTCGAGCGATGTTCTGCCGTTCCTGAAGCGCGAGTGCCACTTACAAAACTTCGCGAAACTCGCTGCTTTTTTACACACGCCTGCTGAATCATATCGAAGGTATCTGCTTTACATTTGTCGAGTTTGACGCAAAATTGATGTTCGCTCTCGCTCTGGTTTGTACTCTATAGTAAAATCGCCATTGCGCCCACGCACGTGGTCACGAAAACTCGTGTAGCGCAGTTCCAAATGTTCACAAAGCGGCGCCCTTTGGTATAACAAGACACGAAGGTCCCTTCCTTCGACTGCTAAGCGCGCATCACTGTGCTGCCCTCTCTTTTTACGCTACAAAATCAGTCCCGGACCTTTCTGATCACCCCTCGTACTTCCACTTCAGGAAGGTGTAAGTAAGCACCTGCAATCTGAATCCGACCATCCAGAAGCTAGGGAGCACGATTCTCACTTCGCTGTACCACCGACGCTGAAAGTTGCGAATACCTTCGGGGCCATAAGGCGTTAGATTGGCGAATCGGTCTTATGCACAATGATGGAAACTGCTAGGTCGTTAGTATAGTATATAACATGTCGTTCACCGTATACAATTAGCACTAACACCCATGGGAAAAACACAAGCATTAAAGGATTCATGTATGCTGTATATCATGCACGAGATCGCAATAAGGTACATCGAAACGAAAGACGTAAAGTCAACATCTCCACCTATCTACCCTTCCGATAAGACACGCCACCGCCAAGATAACGAGGCCCCAGTGCTGAATTTTCGACATCATCAAGAGACCAACGCTCTGCGTTGTTCAGCACTACCACTTCGTTACTTTTAGAAATGCTTCACACACAAGCAAAAAAAGAAAAAAAAAAGAACGCTGTTAGGTTTATTGTAAAGAAAACAGAGGTTTCATTTTCACCCAGTAGAACCAATACGCCTTGGTTGACACGGGATGTTATCTTTATGCATGCATAAAAGCGCGGCAGCTATACCATCGCCGCGCTATCAAATCAGAGAGGGGTTTACTTTGCCATCAAAAGTATCGCGCATGTCATTCGGCGACACAGACCGCGGGAGCAAACATAAGCAGGCAAAACAGAGAAGAGAAAAAAAAAAAAAATAACAACGTGAGGCGTGGCTACGCGTCCTCCAGACTTTATTGCAACGCACGAGTCGACATGCGTCTCGTCGGCAGTACATCTACCAAGTTGTCTTCGTAAGTGCACCGAGACAATTTCGTCCTCACTTCGAGTTCTTGCGCACTCCAGAGGCGGAGAACGGTCCTCAGAGGGAACCCTACAGGACAGATGGCACGCGAAATCCAATTTGAAAGCTAGTCGTCTCTTTCCCTTTTTAGCCCAAAACAAACACTGGACTCGGTGAACGCGACGGCGGGAAACTCGGCTATACGGAGACTCCGAAGCGTTCCTGCCCAGTCTGAACAAACACGGCAAAACCTCACCCATACCCTCAAGCGTTTTTTTTTTTTTTTTATTTGAAATATTTTTAAAAGACGCTTGAACGCAAGTTTCAATGTTCCACCTTCTTTTCTTTTTTTCTTTCGTTTCGGCATGCTTTTTATTTTTAGGAATATGAAGAACCTATAGGAAATTTGTCTACAACGTTAGCAGAAACTATTTCGACAAATGTTCACAAAATACGCAACGCACCTAACCGTACATAACGGCGGAGAAGCCCACCTTTCCAGCGCTCATTCTATGAGTAAGACATGCTGAGTCATCGGGCGGTGGAAGCACGCGCAGCGTCTGATATACCGCGCAACAGAGCTACGGCGCATGCTCGGCAGAAGAAGGCGCTCCACAGCCCAGCAGACAAAGATGGCAGCGCGCAGAAGGCGAGTTTCGGAAAAGCCTAGAGACCGACACGCTGTTTACAAACAAGCCCGCGTTTGCCCACGCCAGGTGTGGGCATTGCGCAAGCGCATAAACCAGATTCGCGTGATGTGACGCTTCTGCGCATGAGCCGTGGCGACAACAGCGCCACCGCAGAGGTGTGTCGTCAGAGCCGCGTGCTCTACGAGCTGAGACCAATCAGACAGCGTCCAAAGCGCACGTGTTCTAACATCGCCGAACCAATCACAAACAGGCAAGACCCCGTGATTTGCGCTCTGACCCTGCGTGATTGATCCCATTAGCTCGTAGCGTCGACCGCTTCCGATTTAGCGGGGAATGGCCGAAAAAAAGAGAATCCAGGGAAGACGGTACATCGAGCTGTTAAATATAGAACCCCGAATCAACGCCCACCCCAGTGAAAGGGCCATCCCTATCATTTCGTCGAAACTCGTCTCGTGGAATTACGTTTCGTGGACAATTTTCGATGGACACACGTTTCGTCGACACGATCGTTTCATCGAAACTTGTTACGCGAATTGCACGCTGTAAGGGCATTTCGTTACGCGCGTATCACGCGTGTATCACTGGGGTGCGTGCATGCGGCGGCTCATTACAAAAATGTTAACCCACCTGACCGACCCGTAGACGCCGCTTCGCGGTGAGTCTCATGCAGCTTAACTGAGCTGTCGATCATAATCTGTCAATGAAACGTCGTTCGATGAACTGATTGCCACCGGATCAAATCACGTCAGCCCAAAAAGACGATACTTTTTTTTTTCTTTTCCTTCACCAAACATTCCTCCACACACCGGCAACGGCTGCACTGAACAAAAATCAATAAAACATGATAGCAGCAGCGGTACGCCGGACATGTGTCAATCGCCTACCTCCCATCACCTGACCCCGCTTTCCTCGCGCAGGTATATGAACGAAAGCACGGTCACGTGGGGAGAGATAGACGCGCGATTGGTCCAAACGAGTACGTCAATTCCATTGCACCTTCGGCCTTTTTTTTTTTTTTTTTTTTTTTGGGGGGGGGGGGGGGGGTGAACGAAGCGTAGACGGCAGGCAGGAAAACAAACCGTAAATGCCACCACGCCACGTCTACCCCAAGTGACGTCACGCCAGCCCTCGAGCCACACGAATGTCAAGGCCGAGTTTCAAAATCTCCCGAGCGACGATGAGTGTGTGTGTGCGCGCGCACCACGATCGAAGCTCACGCACAGACAGAGGCACGCACCAAGCTTCCAAGACTTGCCCACAGGCAGTCTTGTCCCAACTCGCAACTTCTTATCCGAGAGGCGGAGTCGAGAACACGTACTCTCCGAAATTCCTACCGTCCACGCGCTCGAAGGCAAACAAACCCACAGACTCATCGGCGCGCGTGGTTTGGACGAAAGAACTACCGCATTCGACCGCCTAAAAGAGAAGCGCATTCAGAATTAAAAAGAAAAAAAAAAAAGAATTTTGGTAAAACGCCAATACAACGAGCTGGTAATATTGCTACATTTAGCCTCGAAGCCCAATCTTCTTTTCCGTCAAATTCTCTTCTGTCGAACAGGCATCTAAAGAAAGATGACCCACTCCTAGAATTTGGGGTACCTGGACGATTGATTTCGAGGTCACGTGACGTCACGAAACGCATAGCGGCACCTGCACGCAGGTGCCCACGGCGCGTACGCTACGCTTAAACACGTTAATTAGCGTCGAAACGTGATGTTATGTTTTGCTTTAACATTGCTGCATCGTAAAATGCAAAAAATAAAAGCAATGTAAAAATAAAATACTAAGTTTTTACATCGCTGCATCACGGCAATGTTAAAAAAAAAAGAAAAAGAAACACCCACAACGCGAAAATCATCTGGACGATTGAATTGGTGCATCTTGTACGAGAAAAAGAAAGCAAGTGAAACCACAATAAAGGCGGTCGATGACAGCCGGAGGCGTGTGGGAGGTGCCTTCGCTCTCCAAGACCATTCAATTATTGCTGGTGTTCTCTGGGTGATCTGAAGGTACCAGAAACAACAAAAACAAAATACGAGGGAGAGTGAAGTGCGGTCGTAATACCAACCGTGCTTCATCCAAAATGAACGCGCGCGAGACCGAGATGTAGAACAGAAACTCCACAACGTACACTAATAAACGGCCTTCGGAAACAACGCATCGCAGCTTGTGTGTTTCTCTCGCTTCGCAGGCTTTCGCAGCATGCACTAGAATTGAGAGCGGCGCATTGGTGTGGGTCAGTCCAAAAGGTGCTAGATGAAACAAGCACTGATACGCAAGAGAGGGGGAAATCAACGTTTCAAAACAAGCCAAAGGTTAGCTCGGCCGCTTCGTGCAAGCAAGCCGCGAGCAAGCCGGGTAATAATAGATGCCACACGAAGCAGGTTTCTTACGTGGCCGAAAGTATATGAGAGACAGCAAGAAGAGAGAAGGAGACCCTTTTACACCTTAACTCGTCTTTTTACCCTGGCTTTCGGGTACATGTTTCATGCGGATTGAACAAGATAATACAACAAAAAAGAAAACGCATGGTCAGGTGGTTTTTGTTTTTGCGGAACAGCGTGGCGAGCGTTACGATAAGCAATGTTTGTTCGGTAGGCTGTCGCACCCCTGTTACAGAGGATCTATGTTCCCTTCGACAAGAAGGCGCTAGCAGCTTACGCGCTAATTGGGTATACGAACGAATGAGTGAATGAACGCGTGACTTAATGAGTAAATAAATGAACGTGTAAAAAAAAAAAGAAAAAAACGAGTGAGCGGCTGCGGAGGCGGACATGACTGATTGATTGGCCGCCCGGCCTGAGCCGAGCAAGCGATTCCGCGAATTCAAAGTCGTCGGTGTGCGCTGACGAGCTGCTGATATTTCTGGATGGCCATCTGGCTTTGAGAAGGGAATGCGAACTAACTACGATCTTTCGTGATCTGATAGTTTGCGAATTAATCCTAGGTGTGTAAAAAAAAAAAAAAAAATCGCGAAAAGCGTCACGTGATACCAACCGTTATAAGCTGCTACGAGAAAAAAATGAAATAAGAAAGTGCGTAGCTTGCAAATGTGCGTATCCCGCGAAAGCACGTAAGGATGCTGCCTCTATCGTTAATCAAAATGAAAAGAAAAAAAGTAGAAGTTACAAAGACGGACGAACGGAAGAAAAGCTCGGCAAGAGCAAAGGAAGAGAAAGTGTGTGCGTCTATGTCTGCGCAATAAACAACATAATAAAATGGAGAGAGAGAGAGAGAGAGAGGGAGAAAGCGCGTGGGAGGGGCGTGATGACTTAGCAGCAAACCAACACCTCACGCAAGAGGTATTCCCGCCACGCGAAACCGTACTTCCGAGCACAAAGCCACTCGATCTAGGAAAAAGAAAAAAACACTCTTAGCAGCACCTCTCGTTCCCAAAGGTCTCGCGGGTCAACAAAAAGAAAAGACCAAAGAGAGGGAGAAAAAAAAAAAAAAAAAGTCGTACAGTTTTTTTTCTGACGTTTTCGCACACGGCAAAAAAAAAAAGCGACGAAAGTAATTATATTTTGTTAACCCCTACGCTGACAGTGCTGGCCGGACAAATCAACCATCTCCCTTCATCACCTGACTCCGCCCTCTTTACGCTCGCGTGTGGGCGGGAGTGGAATCACGTGACGAAGGACAAACGCCCGACTGGTCCAACGTGCACGTAGCGTCCACCGCACCGTCAGCCTGGGACTATACAGTACGCGCGCTTCGTCCCAAGTTCTCACGTGCCTCACGGAGGAAAAATTAAACAAGAGAGAGAGAGAGAGAGGAACGGAAAACAAAAGCCACGAACGTGCTCACACTACAGAAACCCATTCGCTCCAGATGGCTGGCTGAAGCAGGCATACCGCGAGCCATGCCCGCGAGCCATCGGGAAACCATCCAACCTAAGCGAGCCGGGGGAGGGTGCGAAGTCTGTCTCCGCGAACAACACACGGGCAGATCTGTGTCGTTCGGGAACAATGGATATTCCTTAATGGTCAATCAGCGTTTTTAGCGGGCAACGCAACGACAGCTCTATGAAACCCCAATGGTCTAGGAACCACTAGAGACGGAAACAGACAATAAACATCGTTCGCTGGAATCACCACCTTGTTAGCAATCTTTTCTTCTCTCTAAGCTAGGTGGCACAAGGTACCGCCCGATACGCGTGAAGTTTATGAAGGGGCTTTACCCGATACAAAGCATACACAGTTACTACCATCCATTCACCCGCCCAGCGTCACCAACTAGCGTCCAAAACGGCGATTGCGTTACGTCGCCGGACCAAGTTCGGTGCTAGTCGAGTCAGTCGGAACAGGGCATTATTATGACAACTTCATAAATAACCATTGCAAAAAGAAAACAAAAAAAAAAAAGTATATAGGTTTTAGTACACCTAGAGTGATTCTTCGCCGTAGAAGCCCTCGTCTGCCATTTCTACAAAATAGATCACATTAAACCTATCCTAAAGAGCAACGTATTCCCCCTGGACCCCTCTTATATTTCCTCACCGTCGTACATTAGCTTATCCAGTCATACTTAGAACAACATCAGAGCGTAACCACCCGTTTGTATCACCGGTATCGACACTCATTAGATTTATTTAAAACTGCTCTAACTCGTTTTTTTTTTTTTTCGTAGGTGCCCCGTGATCGTGTTTTACCTCCCATTTGTAATGCCTTCTTTGTTCTTTTAGTTGCCTACTCCGCTTTCAAGCGCCCCCTGGGCCCTGGGGGAGTACTGAACTAACTAAATTAATATAATGGAGGGCAGCAAGTTTGGTAGGGGCAACATGGAACCTTTCTTTCAGTTTTATCTTCTCTCCTAAGCAATATATCTTCATCCTGTTCAAAACAGGTCACGTGTTTAGAGTGTGCGCTTTGGTGTCTCATCGGGATAATTTTAGATGGTGCCCTGCCGGACATTATTTGTAATATTGTTTTCTTTTTTTCTTCCGGAGATCCACCTAACGCAGTCTACTCAGAACAAACATAAAATCCATGGTCTGTTGCAACATAAGATGCAAAAGAAACGCTCCTCCCACAAACTGGTAGTTTCCTCTCTCTCTCGACTCACCTCCCCACCAGCGTTCGCTCTGCTAAACGGGTGGATGATCACTTTGTGGGAGAAGCCTGGCCTGCAATTCTTAACCTTCAACAGACTATATATTCTATCTCACTATAGTCAGCGACAAGTTAAGAGTTCAAGGGAAGCTCCTCCCCCGTTTCCACTTTAGCAGAACGTACGAGGCGACCTCCTCTCCAGCCTTCGCCCTGTTCAAGTACTGTCGAGACCGGTTATAACAAAGTCGGCTTATAGCAAAATAGCGGCTACAGTGAAGCGATCACGATTTCCCATTCCACTTTGCACTTCGTTAACCGAAGTCGGTTATAACTAGGGCTCCGTGTTTTCGGATAAATCCGAAAAACTCCGGAAAACACCCTCCGGTAAAATTTTTGACAATTCGGATTTATCCGATAAACTCCGAATTGTTATGCACCTGCCTCGCGTTGGTAAACACAGACAGATTCTGGGGAAAAAACACATGCTAGACGCGGTGCCGCCTATAGTTCGATCTCCTCACCAACTGCGAGTCTCGAGTTTCGTTGAAGGACGACGAGTGACCGACACTGCTCGGCGACATATTTGGCCACAAGTCACTATTGCCTCACTTTCCCCACTATAGCGACGCAAGTGGACACGAGCCTTCTTCGGTTAGGCAACAACATGGTGCTCCACGTTCCATCGGCACGATCCATAAAACGCGCTGCCCGTTTCCCTCGACGGGGCCCGGAGCACTATATGGCCGGCCATGTAGACGTCGCGCGCAATACGCAAACACTTCTACGGCGAGATCAAATAACCTTCGATCGCCGTGCCAGGGCCTCGACTACGGCAAACGCGCCGATGCCTGCGCAAGCACCGAGGCGATTGCTGCCCAACAAGAAATTAGCCTGAAAGAAGCCACCAGCCTAACTCTGACATTGGTGTACATGCGCGCGACCTCGCGCACGCATAAAACAAGAAAAAAAAAAAAAAAAACTACCACCCCCCCCCCCCTAAAAACAAAAACAAAAAAAAAACATTCATACGACCTATAGCCGATAGTGCCGTACGAGAGACCCATAAAACATATTATACAGATTTTACGCAATGGATCATATACAAGGGCCATATTTATGTTTGGCCCTCTTTGTCAACCATACTTGGCGTGTCAGATGACATGTCAATGAGAGGTTTATTGCACCTTTCCTTATTAAGCTTTTTTTCATTAGCGACATTTTAATGAACTAGCGCAGCACCGACAAAACGTTGCGTGCTTTATGTGTATAACGTAAGGGAGATTCTCTTGAACCACTCATAATGGTGAAATCCGCTAATAAAACTGCTTATTTTTTAAATTCTCTTTCTTCATACGGGTTTTCTGGGATGTGGGTCGCATTGCAGTCAGGTTCCCTCGTTTCTTCTCATAGCCCATTCACCTATACGCTGACAGTGTGCGGTGGGAGATACGCTCTCGCCGGACCAATCAACCGCCAGCCTTTCACCACACCTGCGTACGGGCATGCGCGGGAGCGTGGTCACGTGGCCCTCCATCGGCTTAGGGGGCGATACGACGGCCTGCAGTCGGGTATCAACGGTATCTTTGGGCTAATCCCAAGGGTTAAGCTATCCAATCACCCGATGCTTCCCGAAATTAACATTTCATCACGCGCCGGTCAGGAAAACGCATTAAAAAAACCACAGAAAAAAAAAAGGAATCCATTACGACGGCAGCATTTAGGAAAACTGGAAAACTAAGGCCAAAAAAAATTATATATATATATATAGATATATATATATAGAATGACTACATAATTTAAGGTCCCATATCGATGCAACGGCACCACTCTTCTCCCAACGAAAAAGCAAGGGGCAACAACGAGATCCCCAAGCGCGCGAAAAATGCGTTTACAATCTCTTCCGACAAATCTCAATAAAAAAAAAAAATATTTTTTTTGGGGCGGAACAAACAAGCAATCAAACAATCAAGAAAAACGCACAACCATTTAAGGACGAGCTAGGAAAAGAATTTCTCAAAGCGCGTCGTCATGGAAACGACGAATATCAAATAACCCGAAAAAAAAAAGACAAACTAAAACAAAAACGTTTTCAAAACTTTTGAGCGTTGTTGCTTTTTTCTTTTTTTAATCGATGTAAAGTTTTTATTATTGTCAACCACTCTCCGGCACCTGAAAAAAAAGCCTTTCCACGAACTCTCCCTTTCACCTTACGGTGGACCACAACAGAAGCTACCAACCATCCTAGCCAATGCAATGCCGTGCCTCACGTGACCTCTGGGAGGGGCGCAGAGCAGCGCGGGGCCCGCAGTTCACGTCATATACGTTCGAAGCACTGGATTGGTTGTGACGGCCCCTAGCGTCCGTCATGGTAACGTGAAGCGGCGTTGGGGGCTTTCTATTTTCAAGGCCGCTGTCCGTCCGACCCCTACACGGAAGGAAGGCCCACTCAACCCACACGGGCTTTTGTCGTCGGACGGCACCTTTATACGACACGTGCTTTTCGTTTCCATCGTGGGAGTATCACGCACCGAAACGACCCTGTTTACAAAACCGCTCGCTTTGGGGGTAGCCGGAAACACACAAGTATACGCGCGTTTACCTCCATGATAACGGTCGTCCGTATCGGCAGAGAAAGAGACATCGAGAAGCAAAACGACAACCCCCCCCCTCCCTCCCACACACGTACACACACACTTACCAGGCTAGAGACAACCTGTCTATAAGCAAACAAGTTTGCGCGAAAAAATCCGTGCGGAATATAACCATGCACAAAAAAAAAAAAAAAAACAAACAGGCATGCACAAAGAATTGAAAACGACCCGCGAGCAACTCACAAAACAGCGCCCTTCAAAGACCCACGACATTTCGACAAAGCGCTTCCACATTCATCTTCGCGACAAACAACTTAAAAAAAAAAATGAAAAGAAGACAGCTTGGTTGCGATAACACGAAACAAAACATCCGAGCAACCTTCAAAAATATCGTGCAAAAAAAAAAAAAAAGTGATCGAAATCGGTGTTGTTGCTACGCCGACTTTCGACGAAATGCACCAGCATTTCGTCGAAAGTCGACGTAGCAACATTTCGCAAAGTCGCAATGCATTTCGCATTTCGCCAGCATTTCGTCGTACAGGGGTTCCGACTCGGGGGAAGGATGGGAATTCCAACCTCGCGAAGGTCCGCATCCTGTTGTCTTCGGTGAGCCGGTCTGTTCTCCCAGGCGTCGGCAGTTTCGGATACAGCCACCACAGCTTCCCTCGATTGCCGCACGCCGACCGGGCTTCGGCTAAAAAAGCGCGGAATCATTGTCGCGAGAGTCCGATCGGCGCGCTCCCCGTAAACACCGACCCTAAGTTTCTTTTTTTGTTTTATCACGTGTCTAGAACCCCTGCTGACTTCGAAGAGCCAGCATTTCCTCCCGGGCCGTCGGGAGTTTCGCGCAAACGACGTCGTCGCTGCGTCTCGGTTTTACGTTGTCGCGTACGTTGTGAAGCAACCAGGGCCGCTCGATCCCCTCCTCTCCCGTTCGAGGGTGCGCGCTATTCGGAGCGCAAGTTCGTCTGCTTCTTTTGCAAGCGTTGTGGTGACGTCAAAACGCAGAGCTCTGATTGGCTCGGATAGAGAGTAGACCTCGAGGCAGCTGAGGTCTACCCACTATCCCAGAGCCAATCAGAGCTCGGCGTCTTCCTGACGTCATCGTGACTCCTGCGAAAGCCATACATGGCTTGCAATGACGTCACATCGCATACTTTTGACCACCATGTAAGAGAAGGAGAGGGAAGCTGCTTTTGTAAGAATTTTCAGTGACGGGTTAATCGTCTATAATCTTCTGGGAGGAGCAAAGCGACATTTGTGCAAATCCAGGGGGGCTATGTTCGACAAATGTTTCGTTTCCCCTGGAAAGAAACGGAAGTGACGATATCGCGTCTGATTGGCTAAAGGCTCAAATGACGAAAGAGGGAATTTCGTCATTTGAGCCTTTAGCCAATCAGACGCGATATCGTCACTTCCGTTTCTTTCTAGGAGAAACGAAACATGTGTCGAACATAGCACCCCAGGAGGCACAAAAGGGGATCCTGGTAAGAGGGGAGCTCCTTCTTCCCCTCTTCTCTGGTGGTCATCGGAGCGCTCTTTGAATGACGTCACGTGCAAGCCATGTATGTATTGGAAGCGTGCCAGAAGTCTTTTTTTTTTCCTTCTTCTAAGAGGGAAAGTGGACGTAACGAACATCGAACGGAAGGAAAGAGCGCAACGAGAACCGCGCATCGGCCTCAAGGAACCAGTCGAGTCCTATCCACCACCGTCCATACGAAAGACACTCCATGCACCAAAACAATTATCTCTAACGCATATTTAAAAAAAGAAAAAAAAAACATTAAAAAAAGTGTTTAGTTAGCGCGGAGTTATCAGCAGAGAAATGAAGGAGCAGGTTCCGTTCCGTGTGCTTCCTGCTGCAACCCGTTTCATGGAGCGCAGTGGGCGCTACGAGCTGTCGTAGCCAATCCCACACCGCGTGAGTGTCACGTGGCCTTCCGGAGGAACGCGGGTCCCGAAGTCACGTTACGCTTTCACAGCACTGGATCGGCTGTGACGACTCGTAGCGTCTGCTGCTGTCCAATGTACGGAGTTTCCGGAAGAGCGCCTTGCAGAATAATAACAACAACAATAAACAAATACGCCTAAAAACAAAACTTCAGAGGAAAAAAAAAAAACCGGATGGCATTCACTTGCCTAATTATACACTTAAAAAGTGCCAAGAGATGAATGGGAACCGAAACATACGCGCCATCTAGTCTTATCGTCACTTTTATAGCGTACCAAAGGCACGCGCAACCGGAGCTAAAAACAAAACAAAACAAACAAAACAATAAAAGCACATCCACGGCCCGACAGTGCGTGGCGACGCTTTAAAAAAGCAAAGGAAGCACTCGCCGGCATTGGTGTTGCAACCTTGAAAACTTCTGCTTACAAAGGGCGTAGTTGAATACCAAAAAAAAAAAAAAGGGAAAGGAAAAACAACACGGACTGAACAGACGACAACAATGTGCTGCAGCTCTTGGGGGAAAAAAAAAAAAGGAAAAAAGAGAGAAGTCAGGCGAGAACATGACGACGACGACGACGTTGTTGTTCGGAGTTCGCATCGAAACATCAGCGAAAATCAGCGATACCCAAAGGCGATGATGTAGTGCCGCTGTCAGCGAACGTGCCAAGTCCCAGAGTCGAAAAGGGGCGTAGCAAAACCGTGACACAAAGGAAGAGAGAGAGAGAAAAGAGAGAGAGATTGAATAGACGAGAAGAAAGGCGGCATTGAAAATTTTGCTCTATTCTTCTGATATCCATTTCTTCTGCGCCCCCCAAAAAAAAACAAAAAAAACACGGTACACACAGACACACACAAAAAAAAAAAAAAGCACGAAAAAGAGATGGAGACATCCGCAGGAGTTCGGAGACAAAAAGAAAAGAAAACAAAAACTCAACGTAAAATAGCAAAAAAAATATATTCATTTGAATGCTTTATTGTCACCGACAGCTGAAGAAACACAGGGCGGGGCCTATTTACTAGATAATGTGAATGCTTGGAGGAGGAGGAGGAGGAGGAGGAGGAGGAGGAGTAATAGTAGTAGTAGTGGTAGTAAAAGGAGCAGAAAGTCGAGGAAGGAAAACACTTAAAGAACGGCAAAAAGAAATCTGGCGAGTGACATTCTAAACTCGTTTCTTTGTTGTCGCGTATACGTGAAGCTACGACGAATGGTTACGATCCTGCGATCTTATCCTCCGAACGGAATTTGGCCGCCGCCGCCCGGAAGAGGAGACCGCCGAGACGCCATTTTCCCAGCGCCGAAAACCGCACTAATGAAAGTGCATTGCGACGTGCGCGTCCTACCTAACTTCGACTACCGGTAAGGCAGAGAGGCCCCGTGGTCGTTGCGACTCGCAACGACGACCACCGGGCGCAGGAAACCCAATTTCAAATATACCGGTATACCGGTTTTAGCGTCCACTGGTCGCCAGTGAAGCGACCGCCATGTTGGCCCTATTCAAGGATTGAATCGGATGGGATTAATTGAGCGGCTCGACTAGAAAAGGGGCCTCTTGTTTCTGCGGTGCTTCGCTGTGACTATACGTATAAACGCGACGGCATTGCTCGTCTTCTATGAAGGCTACATTCCACCAATTAAATTGCAAAGAAACCATAAGTCCGTGCACCGAAAAGTCCTAAACCCAAGCATATCAACTGTACGCACATATTCGCTCAATAAAGCTGATCATGCCCAGCACGACGCCGCTTCTGTTCAGGTTTCTACCTCTCTAGCTCGTCCCATCGTGAAGACTGCGTCAGCATATGCGCGATAAGCGAATACAATTAGGCCGCAGATTTTTCAGTTTTTAAGTATTTTTTTTAAGTTATCGGTGTATTTCGGTTATCTGTTTCGGACGGACGTTAGGAGTGTGATTATCGGTGAAAATATATAAGAGAAAAAGTCCTGGCTGGAGCTCTCGGTTCCAGAAATGGGCGTTTTTTTTTGTTGTTTTTTTTTAACCGATTTTGAATTTATGACACCGAGGGATATTTATCGGAGTTTCTTGGTTAAAATCGGAGCCTACGGCGTATCCGAACAATTATCGCTCCACCAGCGTATACTAATAACTATCGCTGGCACAGCGGTTGAGCCTCGTGTTTTAAAGATGAAAAATTTCTCGGGCACAGGCTGCTGCTCAAAGGAATGATATCATACTTAAAAGACCGGTTGGAACTATACCGTATACGTCACCCTATCGGTGACGTAAAAAGGAGAGGTGCTCGGGTCGGTGAGCATATCTGCACTTACCAAGTGTCAAACGCGATAATTGCACTAACGGGACATTCCAAACGAAGAAACCCCCCTGATATCGGTCGAAGGATGCTAAAGATAGCAGTGAAATGCGCTCCTACACGGACACACACATTTCCTAAGAGAATTGAGCGCGATACGAAAAACGCTCGCGATGGATAGGGAGCGTTCGACGGGTAACTAAACAGGCGTCTGTGACTGAAAAAAAAAAAAAAAAATTCGCGCCCTGGCAACGGTTTTGGCTGCGACGAGTCCAGTCCACCATGTACTAGGCATGAACGAGGAAAATAAAGACATTAATTATTATTCTAACACAATAAAAAAGGCACTACAAGACAAATGACGCGCGCACACACACGAAAAAAAAAAAAGTGAGATGTCCAAGTGTGTTAAGACTTAGCCAGCTCCTCTATTCCCTCACAATCTCTTCAATGGACAGGTTGGTCACGGCATGTTCAAAAATCGCCAGACTCTCAAACAAGCGACTGGGAAGCATTACCAAAATATCGAAAGAGTAGACCATTCGGTTTGCTGGCGTAATTGCATTCCTAATATCTCCGACATAATTTTTTTTTCTATAACGCAATGAAGCAACGCTTGTTTAGGAATCTCCGACTGTTGTAATATATCGCCCTAATTAGCCCAAAGTTTCCTGAAAATGTTCACGCTGCCGGCACGTTTGTCGTAGAAACGATACGGAGTACTACTAAACCACGTGGTCGCAAGCTGGCTGGTGATTTGTCTGCAACGTACGTACACCCCGAGACAGCTGAAACACACGATCTGAACTCCTTCTGCGACTAAAAGGCCCGTTCAGACACTTGCGCTTGACTCCGATCGACTTCGACACGACTCGTTTCTAAGCCTCTTCGACGGCTTAGGACCGGCTGCGCTGCTGCGGAGCCGGTCGTAAAGGCTGGTCGCAGTTGCGACCGACTACGACAGACTCCGACGCAACCGCCTTTTAAGTCGCTTATGACCGCCATCGCTGCTGCTGCGCTGCCTGTCGTAAGCAGTCCCAAGAAGCTTAAAAGCAGGTTGCGTCGGTCGCAAATGTCTGAACCAGTCTTACCGCTCATTCACACTGGAAGCGGATCCGCGTTCGCAAAGCGGTTGCGAACGCGGTTGTATAAAGATCTAATACAATGGACCTTTTCCGAGAAGCGTTCTGCGCACGCGCGAGCACTCGATGCCAAGCGGCGGAAGTCGGCACTAGAAATCGAGGAAATTCGGAAGGAGGCTGTGGATCAGCCAGTAGAACACGTAATTGCAACATATATATAATTGTGTTACACAAAAAAAGAAAGTGGACGGAAAGAAAAACATGACGTTTGGGTGGACGCCACAGATCCCCCTCTTTACAGCCGCGCTGGGTACGCGCCGCTGCTCGGAGAGCGAAGAAACTGGTAGCGTAGCTCCCATTATCGATTGGTAGCGCAGGTAGGTCACTTCCTCAATTATTAGTTCGTGCAGCCACCGCCTGGTGCCGTCGGTATGTGAAAAAGGTCCATTGCACGCGCACATCAAGTGCGCGTGCAATTGTACTGGATCTTTATAAAACCGCGTTCGCAACCGCTTTGCGAACGCGGATCCGCTTCCAGTGTGAATAAGCGGTTAAAGCCGTCACAAGAGGCTTAAAGATCGGTCTTGTCTCAGTCGGTCGTGGTCAAAAGGGAACTGTGTGAACGGGCCCTCACAGTTCCTACAAGCTTTATTACGAGTCAAGTCGTCAGAGTGTAAAGGCCCGTTCACACTCTTGCGACCGAGTAATACCCAATTCACACGGCAGCGTAAAGGTACCTTTAGCTTAGGTCCCTTAGCTGAAGGTACCTGCTGTAAACGGCGTTTTTGATCACACGATAAATAAACGGAGCACTTTAGTTGATGTCGATTGCATTCCAGCTTAAGCGCGAGAGGAGCACGTAATAAATAAGCATTACCCGAAATCGGTTTGACGCGGTTTTTTTTTATTATTATTGGATGTGAAATATCACATTTAAAACCGAAATATTATTTCTGTCTCCTTTGCGGCACTTTACTTTTTTCTCTAAGTGTAAGGGGCGCACCTAAATGAGTCTTGCTTTAAAACGTCCAACCCGTCTGGCCACACTGGCCCTAAATCATCTGCGTTTACGAGTTTGCCCTGCGAGGTGGGCGACCTTTTTATGTTTAGCAGCTTCATTTTCTTTCAAAGTTCTCACTGAAGAAGCTAAATAGTGCCCTGCAGAAACTAACCACGACGGAGTCTCACGGTTACGCCAGTCACGCGATCAAAAGGGATGGACGACGACGAAGATAAAGGGTCCTGGGCGGGAGAGTCGGGCGACTCGTCTACAACCTCGAAAAAGAGCTCGCAGTGGTCCATCGCGTTCGGGTTCGTAGAAGACACTGTTTTCCACGTGCCGCCGCTGCTACCTGCTAGCTAGAGTATGCGTTCATCATTATTGCATAATTCCATCACAATTGTGTTCACAATCATTTCATAATTTGATACTTATATATATTCAATTTGTTATAATACATTAAAGAATATATATTTATATATCTGTGATATCATTTTGAGTTCGTGGGTCCGAGGCTACTCCCTGTAGCTGTTAAGGGAGCTCGGCGAGCTCCGTTTAACACAGGACCTTCCTTAGCGAAAGGGACCTTTATGCACCGTGTGATCACGATCTCCAGCTCCCTTTACGACAGGTACCTCGGCTAAAGGTACCTTTACGCTGCCGTGTGATTTGGGTATAAGACCGAAAGAGACCAGACCGGTTTTTAAGCCTCTTGCGACTTCTTAGGACCGGATGCGCTGCAGCGGAGCTGGTCCTAAGAAGTCGCAAGAGGCTTAAAAACCGGTCTGGTCTCTCTCGGTCTTACTCGGTCGCAAGAGTGTGAACGGGTCCTGAGAGTGAAAAACTAAAGGCCCGTTCACACTCTTAAGACCGAGTGAGACCGAGAGAGACCAGACCGGTTTTTAAGCCTCTTGCGATCTCTTAGGACCAGCTCCGCTGCAGCGGAGCTCGTCCTAAGAAGTCGTAAGAGGCTTAAAAACCGGTCTGGTCTTTCTCGGTCGTACTCGGTCGCAAGAGTGTGAACGGGCCTTTAGCTTCGCGTTTTAATGCATGCTTGGTCCAAAACTTTTTTAAACACTGGCAGGAAGGCCAAGAAAGCACGGTGCGCTGCTTTAGATCATACTTTCCGCGGTAGTATAAACCGGAGTTCCCGAGAAAAGAGAACCGTGTTTTTCGGCCCAGGTAATATAAACTAGTCATTGCAGAAAGCTCCAATTCCGTGAGATTTTGACGATAGCGGTTGGGATAGAACGCGACAGTTTGAGAACACGACGTTACCTGGATCCAAATATAAACTATTCTGTCAGCCCACGTCCACCTAAGCCTAATATCGTCAAAACAAAAACTGACAATGAGGACGCTTGTGGGATTTATATTCGTGAAAAACATTTATCCGCAAAAAAAATACATTGTTTCTTTTTTTTTTTTTTTTTTTGCTAGCAATAGATGCTACAGGCGCCCACAATGTCACTTCTCGTTTTGACAACATCAGGCCTGGCCGGACGTCGGCTAATAGAAAAATTTAGTTTCTTTTTAATTACATCCTGATCCAGGTAACAGGCCATGTTCTCGAACTTCCGCGTTTTATCCAAACCGCGAGCGTCACATTCTCACAGAGTTTGAGCTTTCTGCGATGTTTAGTTAATTTATCCGGGCCGAAAAATGCGGTTCTCTTTTCTCGGGAACTCTCCCTGTACATTGCACACGCGTACCACCAAGGCTGTGTTGGAGATCTTAGCCGAGTGTAGATACACGAGTTACGGGGGCGAGGCACGTCGAGTGAGAAACAAAACGCCGAACGCTGGCAACTTTTCAAGTGCCAAGATAAGAAACCCGCACACCGGATAGAGATCGAGTAAGCCTTGGAACACGGCCCAAGATTGATGCTTTCGGCCAGACGAATAAATGGATATGCCTCGCTCGGATGAGAATAACAAGCAGCACCTGTATCAACTATTGAGGAGTTTCAGCGAATATGGGGGGCGCTCCGATCGATCCAACATGGCGAAAAAGAGGGGGATAGTTTTGCGGCGCCCGTAGACCGGTAGCGTATAAATTAAACAAAGCGTGCCGTTCTCTGTCTGTTGCCGTGTGCGAGATGATCATCGCTTCAAGCAAGACATATCTTGCTGCTACAAATGAAGTGTTCAAGCCAGTCAAAGGCAAGAAATCTTGCCATAGTCAAGATATGTGTGCAAGTGTTCGACGCGAGCTCTCACGCTAATGCAGCTGTCATCAAGTTGAACTGAATGTACGCGGGTCCAAAGAAAGGTACATATCAACAATGTTCGCGCGTTGAAAATATATGACGCGTGTTTTATCTAAAACTAAACTTATAAGGTCTGTGGCTACAAACATTTTCGTTGACGTTGCTTAGATGATGTAACGCATTCAGGCCTCGCATTAAACGGTGTTGCGAACTCTTCGGTTGTTCTAGTTAATTGTGCTAAGGGACGATCGAGGTCTTTATCCTGCGTTCTATGTATCGAAACATCGGTATCCTTGGTGTGATATTCCCATCAGTTGGTCGCCGATCGTCCCGTTTTTACGCATAATGTAAACAAGCCCCGAAAGCGCCAATCTCATCTCGATGTGCTTGTGCACCCTACAAGCCTCCTTTTGGCACTCGTGGAAAGCTTTATTGTAATAGCAATAGTCTCATCGGTCGTTCGAGTTGTATGTGCCACGGTGATATCTGCTGTGTGTGACTTGCTGACAACCAAAGTGTATTAAATGCCAGAAGGAGAACAAAGGTAAAGGTTTTTTTTAACTTTGTTTTTCTTTTTACAAAACAGGGCAAGCTTCTAAAACAAGTGCAACCTAAGCTGATATTTGAGTGTGCCCAAGAATGAATGGCAAAAGATGCTTATGCTAAGTGGTAGATGTACACAGTTGATTTTCTTTTTGCCTCTGCATTGTAAATTGGAAGATATGTATCCGCAGAAGACAAGTGTCCTTTTGAAAATGTATTTTATTAGGGCAAAAATAGGTTTTCATACACAAACACATACACTGAGTATTAGAAACATGGCAGATAGTATTAGCGGCGAGAAGTTGTGGTGGCGCCCTCTTATGGTTCCCCCTTGTTACGTCATTACCTTGCAAACAACAAGTTCGATGGTGTTTGTAAATAGCATGGTGGAAGCTTGAAATCATTGCGCTCTTAAAGGAACACTGCCAACACCGTCAAAATTCAAGTTCTTTCATTCCTCTTATTTCCGTCGATGATAATCCCCTTTCTTACGTCATAGTCAGCGTTCGGCCAATCGTGGAAGGCCGACCACAGCGACGCTTGTGTTCGCTCTCGGGGCTAATAGGTCTAAGGATTTTAGGTCGCTGTTATTCAAATGTATGCTGTTTACAGAGTGGATACACATCTAGTTATATGAAGGTTAAATATAACTTCTAGACGAGTTTGACAGAGTCGCGGGGTCAGGGAAGTCCACCACGGCATTTGTACCGGGGTTATCACTTTACTGTCTGGCGTTTTTATTTCGACAAAAAGTAATAAACATCCCGTTCTCTGAATTCGCAGACGCGCGCTGGTTTCGGCGACTCTGCTACGCTCACCCATTTGTAGGGGAAAATCGTAATTCTCCTTTATGGTGGTCATCCCCGATTTCATGTAGACCGCATGAAGCTCCATTCTTCCTCCGTCAAGTTCTCGGATGAGGCTGAAGCGGGGCAAGTCTTCTCGAAGGCATTTTCTCAGCGGGGCGGCCGAGTCGAGGTCGCAGAGCGGGATGCCGAAGTAACGCTCACCTGTTGCAACTGTCATTATGTCATCCAAAACAGGCACCAGTGTCCATGCACAAAGAACGCAGGATAAAGACCTCGATTGTCCCTTGTATCCTGTAGCTGTCATACTTTCCATCCAACCGCTTTTTAGCACAATTAACTAGAACAATCGAAGAGTTCGCAACACCATTTAATGCGAGGCCTGAATGCTTACATCATCTAAGCAACGTCAACGAAAATGTTTGTAGCCGCAGACTGATAAATTTAGGTTTAGATAAACCATGCGTCATAGTTTCAGCCTCAAACGCGCAAACATTGTTGATATGTACCTTTCTTGATGACAGCTGCACCAGCGTGAGAGCCCACGTCGTCAAACACTTGCACACGTATCTTGACTACAGTATGACAAGATTTCTTGCTTGAAGATCATCTCGCTACGATTAGCTACGACCACCCACCGCAGCGATGCAGGCGTCGAAGGTGCGCAACCTGTGTACTACACAGTCAGTCGCCGTCACCCGACGCTGCTCGTTTGGCATTCACGGCTTTCCGTCGAGGTTCTTCGTTTGTACTTGGCACCGAGTGTTATTTCCTGTGCTTGTGTGTGTGCTCAGTGGCTGGATATACACCGACACGCGGGCTTGACGTCACGGAGCTGCGGCGGCGCTGCGATCGCGCCGGAGCCGGGTGGTGTGGGCAAAAGCGCGCACGTTTCGCATGGGCGTCATAGCATTTCAGCATGCCGCGAAGCTGTGTTGCCGTTAATTGCACCGAAATGTACAAGAAAAGCAGCGGACTGAGTTTGCACGAGTTCCCGGCAGACTCTGAAAGGCATAGAAGGTGGATAATATCCGTGGATCGAAAAAAATGGTCGCCTCGCTCGAACGACCGTTTGTGCGGCAAACACTTTCTTGAAGGCAAGTGCGGCTTCCATTTCAATCTCCGTTCCGAGGCTTGCTTATGTGCAGGGAAACCGTTGTCTAATCGAGACCACCCGGATTTTGTTCCCATGGTGTTCGCGCACAAAGCATCGGCCAAGCGCACGTCGGAGGCTCGCTACGCCCGTGCTACCCAGCAGAAGGGGATCGGCGACAGAACGGCAGTGTTGTAGGCGTTACTGAAAAAAATGTAACAAAATACGTTACTCGATACTTGCAAATAAAAGGTACGCGTTACTGTGCTACGTTACCTAAAAATAAAAGGAACGCGTTACCGCTACCGATAAGAAGTAACGCACGTTACTTCTGCGTTGCTTTTTTTAAATTATGATTTAACACATTTTACGGTTTTGACGATACAAGTCATATATCAAGAAACATTATGTTCATACAGAAACTGAACATAATTACTTTATCTCTTTTTACGGTTTCACCTAAATACTCATGAGAAACAACGCAAGGAAAAACATGGCTTGACGCCTAAAACACGGAAAAAACTGAAGTGTAATTTCTTTAAGACTTGGGAAGTAGTAGCGAGTAACGCAACTACGTTACTTGAAATAGTAACGTAAGTACGTTACCCGTTACTGCGTCGAAAACGTAACGAGTAGGTTACTACGTTACTGAAAAAAGTAACGCGTTACCGGCAACGCCGTTACTTGTAACGTATTACCGCCAAGACTGCAGAACGGACAAAGAGTTACTGCTTGTCATGCCTTGTGGTCATGAGGGTAGGGAAAATGTCACATCTTGACTTGAAGACGCTGTGTGTATTTAATCAATTAATGAATACACTTCCGCAGACCCACAGTCTACTGATCCCGCCGGCAGTGCGGAAACCGACTCGAAGTAATCGTAGGCCTCGAGAGACTTGTACGCCTGCACCGTGTCGGCCGTGAACTGGCTTGGCGAAAAAACTAAATAAACGACGACGTGAGCCGTCAACTTCGGTGGCAGCAACTTTACGTCGGAAGTCCAGCAGGTCTTGTTTACGGCGTACGAATCCTCGTAGGCCACGCCGTCCACGCACAGTTTGTTTCGATACCGCTGCCGTTCAGGCTCGGGCAGTGAGCTCAAATAGTCGGGCATAGCATACGACATACGTATGCAGAAAATACGACGCACAAATAAAGATACAAGCGTCCCTACAACGTCAACAACGAGCGCACGCCATAGAACGCAATGGAGAAAACACGGAGAGCCGGGCTGCTTTTGCCCACATAGCTACCGCGCATGCGCGGCCTTCCGGACGTGTTGGTAAACAGAGTCGCTCCGCGTGTCGGTCTATAGGCCTCATAAAGCAGTTGTTCAGGCTCAACAGCGTTCGCCGAAAAACTTCTGAAGAAAATGCCACCCAGGAAAAAAAAGGACGAAGACACAAGCACCAGCTTGGCGGACTATGCACTGGGCGCGGAAATCAGGCCCTGCGGATTATACACCAAATGCAAACTATCTAAACAAAAAAAACAAAAAAACAATTAGGCTCAAATTGGCTTCTGCGGACAATACGCCTGGACACTGGTGCCTGTTATTATGCATTGTATATTCACTGCTGTTTGTTGTGGCTTGCGACTAACTTCCTGTAATGATGCAGAGGTGTCAACTGAACCTTGAAATAAACATATTTAAGCCCATCTAGATGCGATGTCCCTTGAAGCCACATGGTCAGGGAAAAGGTACGCCATTACCTAATTTGCCAACAGCACACCAATGGTCACGATCAGAACTCACCGAGTCAATGGGCAGTTTTCCACCACAAATATTTATTGCCGTGTAATCACCGATCTGGTCTATGAAAACCCTCGAGGCCTATAGCACACCCATTCTGGATTTGCAAAGCTTAAGCTGTAGACATGCATCATCACGTGAGCATGTTTCTTATCAATCTCAAACGCAAAACGCTAGTTATGCAACGAAATTCCCATATCAGCACATTTTGAGCACCTGTTACACTTTTAGCTTTGGAAGTAAACCAATTCACAATACCACCAGTGGCAAACATCGCGTCAAGCATTAGTGCCCCATGTGGCAGCAAAATGTCTTAACTAGGGAAGCAAACCTAATCGATCGTGTTGATTAAAGCACCTAGATACGGGAGAAATTATCAATAAAAAAGGTCACTCGAAAGGGACGTTTTCTCGCTGAACGAACATGAGTTTATCGGGCGTTCCGCAATGTAAGGCCCAAGACATTCACCCCGTGATCGGTACAGAAGCATTTGCTTAGTAGTCAGTCGTGCGTGATAAAAACAACAAAAACAAATGTGGATTAGAAACGCAATATATTCGCCTTTGCACGGAGTACTTACACTTAAAATCGTGTCAGCATAAAGCGACTACGGCCGACCTTGCTAGCAGCAATCTTAAAATTTATCCGTGTAGTCGTCACACCCACCAACCGAAAGCGTTGCTGCAAGTGCCTCCGCCGTCAACTTTGAGCCGCTCTTGAGTCTGAAGAACTGCTCTATGAGGTTCATATCCAGCCACTGAGCACATACACAAGCACAGGAAATAATACTCGGTTCCAAGTACAAACGAAGAACGCGGGGCGGAAAGCCCTGAATGCCAAACGACCTGCGTCGGGAGACGGCGGCTTACTGCGTAGTACACAGGTTGCGCTCCTTCGACGCCTGCATCGCTGCGACGGGTGGTCGTAGCAGATCGTGTCACCTCTGTTGCTCGTACAGGAACACTAGAGCCGCTTAATATTCTTGCTGCCGAAGTTTATAAGTCTACGTTCGCGGCCAACGCACTTTACACAAAGCCAACGCCCAGCGAACCTATCATCCTCTTTCTCTTTCGGCGACCGGCCGCCAGGGCAGTGACACCGTCGCTGAAACTCCTCAATAGGGCGTCCAGCGAACAACACCAGTTTTATGTTTTGCCTTAGAGTACTAGAGCCTCCTCTATACTCACAAAGCCCGGCAGTTCGACGACGTAGCCATAGAGTGCCCGGTCGCAGATTTGGAGCACGAGGATCTTGTAGCACAGAGCATCCAAGAGCCATTTCTCGGGGAACCTGGACGTCAGCGCACAGCTTTTGCAGCGGCGAGGACCCGAAACACACTTGTTCGCTCGGGAGAAGTGTGTTTCGGCGCCTCGTCGCAGCGGGGCGCCAGTCACGTGGCTCTCCTCTCATCCATTGTCTGCCGCTCCACCTTTTCCTTTTCGGCGGCCGCTTCTCCTGGCGATCTGCCAGGCTTTGTCAATATAGTATAAGAGGCTATGGTTTAGGGGAAACTACTAACACCTCTTAACTTTCCACTTAAGCAGAGCGAAGGCTCGAGAAGATCTTAGTCAACCTTATTACGGCTGCGCAGCCAATGAGATTGTTGCCTTAGTCGCCGACGCCTAAGAACGAATCGCGAAGCAACAGGGCAGAGAATAAAAATCGAGATGATTTAAATCAAGATTAATATCAGACCGGCTTTATTGTAATGATATAATCGAACCTTGCCAACAAAAATGACCCCAAAAATGGTTTATTTACCGTTGTTTTTTTTTTCATTTGCTTTTATGGACATTTGGTTTGCATTTAGATCTAATGATAATTAAGTCAGAAAGTAGTCGGAAAGCACTTCGCTCGTCAGGTACGTAACGTCGTACTTTCCGTAAATCAAAAAGCGAAAAAAAGTTTTTCACTATATAAAATTTCAGCTGTTTTTGTTCTAGTATAGCGGGATTTACATACATAAAAAAATAAACTGTACTTTAAATTTACAGCAATTCTTTCTTCCTCACTCGTTTTCTGTGATCGGCAGGATTCATAAACATTGTCTGCCACGATTAAATATGTTACGTGATATAGAATCACCATGTTCTAACTGCGGGGATTTAAATATTAATCCGATTTAAATAAAATTATCCGATGTAAATTAAATAAATCTGATTTAAATTCAATACATACGACTCCTTTAAAATTTTTTTCATTATGTTTTTTTTTTTTTTTTTCACCCAGCGAAGCAAGAAACACGACCGAGCACTCGTGCCCATAATTTATGACGCGTGCTCGACCGCGAAGGATGACGGAAAGAATTCAGTCCACGACGCCTTGTCAGGTAAACACCGAGCTCCGTTGAAAACAAGCTGGACAAAACGGACCGGCCCCTATAGTTCTACCTCCTCGCCAATAAACCATCCATTACTGACACGCTAAAAAAAAAAAAGGAGCGCCCATTTACTTACACAAGGGAAAGGGGAGGGAGGTGGTTCAAGACGCACGCAACAGTCCCTTCAATTTCGAAACAGTGTATCGAGAGAATAAACGAACGTCGGGCGCTCAACCGCCCACGGTTCCTAACCCCTAATCCGTCCTCCCTAACTTCCGCATCAATAAATCGATAGCTCCGAGAAAAGAAAAAAAACTGAGAAGAACAACTCAGACTAGGAAAGCGCGCACGCTCGGTCGGCTCCCATCACCGCAGCGACGGTTGGCGCGGACGACCGGAAGTGGTTGTGACGTCACTGAGAAGCACCCATGACGTCACGGGGCGTCGCCGCGCGGCGTCTGGAACTCGAGCCAGGGTTGAACGGACTCCCAACAACCCCGGGAAGTCGCCCGGGCGCCCTCCGACGGCCAAAAACAACACGCGAAACGAGACTTTTTTTCTTCTTCTTTATTTTGCGGGACGGCACTTAAAAAATAACTTGGAAGTGGAATAAATATTAGAAGAAAAAATTGGAATAAAGTAATTTTTCTTACCGGTACAAGGGAGCACAGTAAACATCTTCCACTGCAATAAAAAAATAAATAAAAAAAAAAATTGCGGTAGTGGGAGGTTTTAATACTTTTCAAAAAGAGCAAGTATGAGAGGCCCTTTCCTTGGTCTTATCGATTTCTCTGTTCACTATGCTGTTTCAATTTGAAGTGCGACCACCGCAAAAACTTCAAGAGGCTTTCAGCCTCCCTCTGCCAAGCATGCGCGCGCCCGTGCAGAGCAAGCACAGCTCAAAGCAACTTGCTTGTGCTTTGTAGCTTCGGCTTTGCTCTCACATAAGGTCAAACAAAACTATCGACTAGATGATTGTTGATGTTGTTGCTTTTTAATACACTTCTAATATACCTCAAGAAACTGATTTGATTTACGGAGTTAAAGCCTTTAAACTTATTAATGCACGAAAACCCTGTTGGTGCGGGTCAAGATTGAAGAAAGAATCAACAAGACGAAGACGACACAGCCACATCTTTCAGCGCGGTTGTGTCGTCTTCGTTTTACTTTTTCATTCGTTCTCCATCAAGACACCTGCCGTTTTGTGTTTTTTTTTAACAATGATTCCGCAAGTTGCACGAGGTACAGCGAAATACAAAATTAAAAAAAAAAATCTCGCGTCCGTTTTTTTTGTATTTGTATTATGCAAGCTTGACGTGCAACGTCAGTTAGTCACGGCCGCGACTACCCATTTACAGAAAACAATAGATCTTTTTCGAGTAAGCTTCTGCGCATGCGTACGCCCCCTCCCCTGGCCTTGCTCCTCGCTGTCGCCATTTTCCCGAAGCAAAGTTCCGGTCGACCAACATACTTAGCACCTATCTTCGAGCGCATCTTGTCTCTTTTTTTTCGATTTTTGTTTGAGCACAGGCTAGTATGATGCACTAAAGGCAACGAAGATCAATACAACTGCACGATCCCAATGTATTCTGACGGGCGGAGGCAAGGCTGCCCTTTATTTGTAGTTCGAAGACGACTCCCCAGACGGCGCTCGTTACTGGAACAAAAAAGGTCTATCCCGGCACATCTTGACCACGCTCAAGTTTCATTCGTATCCCCCACTCCTAGAGAAACGGGCAATTTAACTAAAACGCAAAAAATACACAAAAAAAACACAGAAAAAAAGCATAAAACATTGCACTATACAAAAAAAAAAAAATCGAGACTTTATGTTCCGTTTCACGAACCGCATACCAGCCGTCCGAACCAATGCAACGCGGTGCCGGTGTCCCGTGGCCTTGGGCTGGGGGGCGCAAACAACGCGCGGGGGGGGGGGGGGGGGGGGGGGGGGGGGGGGGGGGCAGTCACGTGACAGGGTCAGAGCGCCGGATCGGCTTGGGGGGGGGATGCCTCGTAGTATATACATGCCTTGCAAGCGACGTCACGCTAATGAAGGACGGGGCCCCGCACCATACTGGTGGTTGGCTTCACACCGCGCGGATGCGCTTATCAAGGCGTAGGACGCTGCTAACTGCCCGTACATGCGCTGACGTGCACCATATTTTCAACGAAGGTACCTAATTGTGTTACGTGTGAACTTGGAAAAACGTGCCGAGTTTACGGTGATGGCGTTTAGCCAGTACGTGCGGAATTTTTCGGCGTTGGTGCGATTGCGCTACGAGCAGAAACTTTCGATATGCCGCCGACAAAGTTTTAGTTATTTGCGCGTTTTAAAATTTGACGAGCGGCTCGCTGGTAGAAAAATTGGTACGATTTTGCGAAATACTGGTAAACAACGCAAGGTTACCGTCATATCTAAACACTGAGACAAGGGTAAATCAAATAACGGACAAGACAACTCTCATTGTCTCGGGGTTTATATTATGATGTTTCCTACCCGGCTCGCCTGCATACTTTCGCTCCTTGCAAAGGTTACCGTCTCGCGGACGGCACAAACCGATGGCGGTGGCGTCTCGGCGAGTGCAACACAAACCGATGCCCGCCGCCGACCGATCGCCGTCTGGCCGGGCTCGCGGCTCGACACTCGCCCGTACTCGGCCGGGAGCCCCGAAGTTGCGCTCGAAGCGTGGAAACGGCGTTATGTAACGAAAGGCAAAGGCCATCTACACAACGAACGGGCAAGAGCCGATGCAAAGGCGTGCGCGAACGTAGAACACGGTAGAAAAGTGCCGCCTCGCTCGCCACTATGAAATGCGTCCCACGAACTCGGTAATCAGCGGCCGCATCCCTTTCCTGCCGCTCATACTTTCTCTAACTTGACGGCTACTCTGTCTCGCGGAGCATGCCGACGAAACGATCGGACGATCGTCGAGGTACGCAGTAGTTGCTACAGCCGAGCGCGGCGCAGTTTACCATTGCTTCGCTGCGAAGGGCCGCCGAGTCACAAACCACCAGCATGGTGCTTACCGGCGTTCGACGTCATCATGTGACGTAGGTGCAAGGCATGTATAGTGTCCGCTCTTGTCCATCGTAAGGTCAAATGAAGTGTCGAGATTTGCTTAGCCAACGAGTTCTGCTTCCCACCACCCAATACGACGTGAACCGGTGCGGCTACAAATAGAAGAAAAAGTAATTACCTTCGGGCTTAGGCATAATACAATTTCGTCGTTATTCCCGCGACATTTAGGATATCGGGTTACCAGATAGAAACAAAATAAAAAGAAAAAAGAAAACAGGCGCACTTAAAGCAGAAAAATGTATATGATTATATAATCGATATTCGAGACGACGACACATCGGTTCTGTTCGCTCGCCATGCCTGCCAGAAGCTGCTCCTCTTTTCCGCTACATTAATTGTTCGGCAAGAAACCCGATTGCGATTTGGGCGAGTTAAAAAAAAAAAGTATTTAGAAAGCTAAAAAAAAATCTTACAGTGAACACAGAGAGAGTAAGACAAAACCTTGCTGAAAAGCCACGACGAATGTGGAACGACAACTACCCTCCATTCGCTCCCAAAACTGACGCTGCGGTGGAAACTACGTGCTCGTTGGACGAGACGTGCGCCTGCCATTAACCACATGATTGATTGATTGGTTGATTAGTTGGCGACCGCGTAGTTGTCAGCTCACTGCCAACTTAAGGGCTGTTTATACTCTGACGTTGAGCGCAGTGAACGCAGCGTAGCGCAGAACGCGCGCCTTTCATTGGCCGGCAGCCAGGAACTCCATTTCTGCGACCACTCAGTATCTGTGTGCGCTGCGCTACGCCTCCCCGTCGACGTTACGTTGGAGTATAAACGTACCTTAGAGGCTAACGGAGTCTTTGCAAACTTCCAGCGATGGTGGTACCGCGGCGTGAGAATCGCGCTCGCTAGCTCCTGAATGATGCCCTCAGAATGAAAGTGCCTGCTTACACTTTCTTGACGTGGAAGTTTGATGGTAAGGCTCTTATATCGATCGCATTTCACAAAATTTGGATCACCTACGCGTCGTACACTCAACCTCGTACTGCTGCTCTACGACGATCATCCAGATGACAGCCATTTAATGGCAACTAGTGAGCCACCTATATAGGCCACGAGAGTGGCAAATAGGTGTTGCAAGCTACCACCCGTACAAAGGGCACAACCGTAATATCCATCAAACCATAATACAATTTCGCTTAAAAAAAAGAAAGAAATTGATTTTGTCACAGAAAGATAATATGTGCACGCTCCTTAAAAAAGCAAAGAAACTACGTTAGGTCCCCATAAAAACCCTTACGACAGTAAAAAATGGACGGCAAGCCACACTCCATTCCACTCGCGATGGGCGCAGTAGATCCTACAAGCCGCGCCGCAGCCAATCCAGCGTTGCGAAATATCACGTGACACTCACACGCCATAAGATTGGCTTCGGTGGCTTCCAGCGCCCTCGCGGTCCGTTTGAAGTGAAACAGAGTATGTCAACTGTAGAAGCGCCCAAGATGAGAAATCGAAAAGAATACACACTGCAACAACTGGCAAAAAGGTTGTGGCATTCGAAGGGCTCTTACGACAATCCTCAAAACCGCTTGCGCGGACGCTTCTTTCTTTTTTATTTTTTGCGTCTTTTTGTTGTTTTGATTGGGTGCGCTTTCAAAAAGCAGCACAAAACACAAGGAAAGAGCAGCAATAAACAAGAAAATGGGCTCGCACGCGAGGACCCTACTGTCGCAAACGGGAGGATGACGGGTGACGTTATGACCACAGTT